>JANTQI010000015.1:0-11103 GCA_032988985.1 Emmonsiellopsis sp. PD_5
GTGCTGCGGGCCGCCAGGTCAGCAGCGAAGGCACGATTAGTTACTCTGAATTATTACCAATCATTTCCAAATATATCTAGTTAGAACTAGAAAATAGTACTTATCTAGCAGTCCTCTGTAAACTTAACCTGATAGTTTTCAAGATATGCTGCTTCTTCTCATTTTAATAATTTAAAATATGAAATATTGCAGAAGAAGACTCAGGTTAAATCAAGTAATTTATATTCAAAGTTAGCAATAGCTGCTAACTGCCAGCGGTACCGCTGTGGCTAACCATTAATGATAAAGGTATGCCCCCCCCCCGCCCCAATTAAGCCCCGGAGCCCTGAAATCACTAACCGACTCGGACCCCCGGAAAATCCGTCCACCTCACAACACTTCAATGACAACTTTCCCCAAATGCGCCCCCGACCCAAGATACTGAATGGCTGCCTCGGCCTCTTCAAACTTGAATGTCCTATCAATTATATCATCAAACCTCATCTGATGCTTTTCAACAAATGCATTCATATCCTCAAAATCAAGCCGCGATCCACAATTTACTCCCCTAACATGGGATGAATTATATATCAGCATGTGAATATTTGCAGCAGGAAGTTGCACATTAACAAGGAAAAAAAATAAAAAAAAGAGAGAGAGAGAGAGAGAGAGAGAACGAAGGAGAGAAAAGAGGGAACCTTTGAATGAAAGAGAAGAAAAACAAAAAGAAAACCTAGAACTCACCGCCAATTAACCGCCTTATCAATCAACACCGCAACCACCCCCTCCAGATGCTTCCCATCCTGCTCTCCCAAATACCCAATCTGGCTAATCATGCCCCGTTGCCGCACCGCCTTGAGCGACTGCATCAGCGTCTCCGCACCGCCGTTGTCAAGTACGACATCAACTCCCCTCCCTGCCGTGTGGGCTAAAGCTGCCTCTTCCCAGTTCGGCTGCGTGCGGTAGTTAATGGGGATCAGCTTGCTGTTCTTCTGGCTACTGATGAGCGATTGGGCTTGCGTGAGTTTGGTGTCGGATGATGAGGTGAGGAGGATTGTTGCGCCGGTTTGTGAGGCGAGTTTTAGGGCGAGGATTGAGACGCCGCCGGTGCCTGGGGGGTTTTTAAAACATGGGGTTAACTTGGGGTTAACTTGGGGAGGGGGGCCGGGTTCCCCCCTCCACTGTGAGAGGGCGATATGTGGTCTATTGCACGAATAGACCGGTCATTGGTGTCACATACCTTGCAATAGCACCGAGTCTGCACCGGTTATCCGTTTCTCATGTGTATTCAATCCGCTCCATGCGGTCAATGCTGCACATGGGAGGCAGGCGGCCTACATTACATTATATTATACAAGGGTCAGCCAAAACTGATTGAAAGAAATTTATGCCTGGATAGCACAATCTGTTCTTCGGCCATCACACATATCACGCCATGCAGGGGTATCTAGTGAATGGAGTCAGAATCAGAAAGGAACATACCTCCGCCCAAGATAAATGTGCTGGAATCTTAACCAATCCATCCTCAGGAAAGATGAGATGGGTAGCCAACACCCCATCGACCTCTCCACCCAGCCATTCCCGCCCGTCTTCGGTGCCGGTGATATTCTTCTGGTCTAGATTCGGACAGACTCTGTCTCCGATCTATAGGGGGGCAGTAAAATACCAGCTGGTCAGTTTCTGGAAGTGCCAGATATATAAAGAAAAAAAAAGATACAAAAGAACCACAGGAAAGCTTGCACAGATTATATGTATATACACACCTTAAACCTCCCCACCCCCTCTCCGACCCCAATCACCTCCCCCGCAGCATCTGACCCCGGAATTCCATCTTCCTTGATAAGCCACGGGTTTGTGCCGCGGAGCATGTTGAAGTCGCGGTAGTTGAGAGAGATGGCATGGACTTTTATCAGGACATCTGATGGACGAGTGATTGTGATAGACTCTTGGGAGGCAGAGAGGTGTTTGGGATATTGTTCGCCTGAACGGCGGTAGAGAGTGCGGGTGGTGGTAGAAGACATTTTGGGTTTGTTTAACTGATTTTTTTTATTGTGTAGGGGGAGAGTGAACAGCGAGGAAGTATAGGTTGGTTTAGAGAAGTAGATTTTTATGATTTCTCAAGTGGAATTTGAGGGAGATAATTGTATGTTTATATATATGCTGTTTAGGAGCGTTGAACATACATATATAGCTGACGTCTTTGCCTGCAAACTCGATATCAACATGCAAACAACTACGTAGCTACATTATCCACTCTTCGCAGTCGAGGCATATTATAAACCCAATAAATACCTCTACAACAACCCCATAATCATCATAAAACAATCCACCAGGTAGAGAAATAATGGAGCTACATTGTTTGCATCGCCCTTAGCAGCAACTATCTAGGTTACGCTGGAGTTTGGACTGTTTGTTTGACAGAATATCCTACTTAGCGGATTATCTATTCCCTGATTTGAACCGATGCAAACATTTTTACACTGGGGCTTCCAATGTTCCCGCTTTTCGAGGTTTGGTTTGGTCTGTTTGCTTTGGACGCAAAATGTGGGAAATACTGGGGAAGATATGTGGGGAACGCGGGGAGGGGAGGACTAGGGGGGTTACATAGGGCAGAAGGGGTGTGGGGGGAGAAAGTTTCTATCAAGACGGAAAAGCTTCAGGGAAGAAAGGTGGGGGGTAATGAATAGAGCTATGGCTATATAGGCAGACAATATGGTAGAATCCTCTATAAAACTTAATTACTTACGTAGTAGATAAAACCTAAGATAAGTGATGCTTTAGAATGAAAATTATCCGTGCTCATTAAATTAGGAAAGGAAAAAAAAAAAGACCTAAAATAACAGTAAGAGAAGGAAAAAGACAAAGAAAACAGCGTGTGTAAAAAATGAAAATCATAAAAACTCATTTTCAATCAACCAGGCACACATGCTCTCTCTGCGTGTGGGGATTCAGTAGATAGATCCCATCCATAGTTGCTCGTGAAGTGAAGTCAAGGAAATAATGAACATAAAAGCATCAGCATAAAATCAAATAACAATGTCCATGTTCCTCGAGATTGTATGGGCGTAAAGGCTATGTGTAAAAAGAACAGACGGGAAACAAAAAAGGCAAAGCAGGCAGCCTTATAGATCTGCTGACGTGAGGTAAGTATACATACACCTGGGCGCCAATGTTGAAAATATGCATCATGAGTCGAATCGAAGTAAAGCAAGGATGAGAATTAGAGGTTTGCTGTAAGGAAATGATTATATCGATAAATTTGGGAACAGTCGCCTTTTGTTTTCCCGGGAGGAGAGGTCAGAGTCTGAGAGCGTCGAGGATCTTTTTCGCCATTTCCCGATATTGCCACATGCCGCCCGACACCTTCTTGAACTGGATACCATGCAGTGAGAAGAGAGGAACTTTGACGATTAAAATTTCGAATTTGAGCACGAGATTGCCGCCAGTATCACTTTGCACTCTTGTCGTCGTTTCCCCAACAACACGCTCACCACCTGCATCGCCACGATGGGGAACATATTCCTCAGATCCATCAGAATTAGTGACAAAGCTTCGGTCTGCCGGACCTTGATGGCGGCGTGGAGTTCGTGAGGAGTGCGAATATCTCGGCTCGTTTTCTCTATTCTCCTCCTTCTCGAGTCCACGAAGCCCGCCGAAGCTGATCCGGCGACGATGGCTACCAACCATACCTTGGCGCTCTGGGCTGGGCGGCGAGACATCAACGACGCGATTAAGGTCTATGCTTGGGGCATGTCGACAGCTGAATCCGCCTTTAATTTCCGTGAATTCAACCCCAAGTTGCTTCAGGACTCTCATTATGTCGGATCGGATGAAGGGGAGCGGTTTGCTGCTAGTTGTCGAAACACTGAAAAGGCCTTTGAGGTAGACAGGTTTCAAAAAGTCTTCGCCTGTATTTGCGTTTTCCAAGGCATTTCCGGCATTACTCAAGTCGGCATCTGTCTCTTCAGGTACGTTTGCCTCCCGAGCTTCTTCACGTCGAGCTCTTCTTGCTTGAATGCTCTCGCGTCTAGCGTGGCCGAGAGACTTAGTTCTTAAGGCTTGCGTGCGACTTGTATGTTTGGCTTCTTGATTTGACTGATCAGCGTGCTGCGGCCTTTGCGCGTTGAGACTAGAACGATCAGATCCGCTCGTTAGAGGAGGATCTTGAGTGGCAGGAGAGGCAAGTCCATCATGAAATCCTCGTCTCGTAAGCCTGCGGGCACGATATTCGCCCGAGTTAACGCTGGTTGACCGCCCCAGAACATTGTTAGCTCTGGGAGTAGGTTCTCCAGAGCGGGGGGCACGCAAAAGGTCTTGTTGCTGTGGTTGGCTTCCACCAGAATGGAGGGTCCCTGGAGAGGTATCTCCACGTCTCGATCTCCTGACACTAAAGCTTTTCCGGGGTGTAGTAACTTCATCGGGCGGTTGGATATGCAAAGAAGGTGCTTGAGCTGCGCCCTTTTCGCGATCGGTGTCACGCGGTTTTTCCCTTGTCCTTCTCGTACTCAGGCGTCTTAGCAAACCGACGGCAACATTTTCCTTCTTTATTTGCTCCACCGGTGGTGTTATGATAGCGGGGGATGCCTGTCCAGCTGGCTGTCCCAGGTTAAGATTTTTCACTCCGTCCCTGACTTCATCATCGCCATGCGTACGAGCTCTAGGTCGCGACCGTCCTCCAGCCTCCTTTTCGCCCGGAATCTCGTAAGCATTTTGGTTAGTATGAGCAGCCTCCGGCGCTGGGATTTCTGGCATCTTCAATGCGGGTTCTCCAGGAGAATGTGGTATTCTCAAAGCGCCTGGCCGTTCTTCCTGCCGCTCTCTATCCCTCTTTTCCTTGACCAGATTATATATAGAGATCAATGGGTTATAACCGTTGATCAGGTCTCCATTGGGCGATACGGCTTCTGCTGAGGGACTGGAAAGTGTGTCTTTACTGGCGGAGTTACGACGCTTATAAAAGTCGAACACGCTCTTCTTTTTCTCAGTTGCTGGAGTCGGTGTGGGGTGTTCCCTTTGGCTTAGCCGTACGGCATTTTGGTAATCTTCGGATTCAAGAACCTTGGTTAATTGTGCACTAATGAACTCTGGTGGACCAAAATCAAACCCAGTCATTCTTTGAACGATGTCGGGATCAAGTGGAAGCTGGAGGGGTTCGCGGTGAGGAAGATAGTTTTCAGGGGGACCATTGAAGCCCTTCGTCATCCATGGGTGGTTAATGATTTCGTTCAGGCTGGCTCTTTGCTTTGGGTCGGTAACCAGCATTCGGGAAATAATATGTCGACAGTCTGTAAATGAGCGTTAGCTATGGTTTAGTACCATTGATTGGTGTAACAAACCTGATGAAAGGCCCTGGGGATATTCAACGACACCCTTCTTAATTTTTGCGTGCAGCTGAGGCATGCTCTGGTCGTCAAATGGTACCTTGCCACAGACCAAAACATAGAGCACGATGCCAAAACTCCAGACATCCACCTCCGGGCCGGTATACTGTCGAGCCTGGAGGAGTTCTGGCGCCGCGAAATATAAGCTTCCGCAGAAAGTCTTTAGCTGGCCCTTAGGGGAAAATAGGTTGCTGAGCCCAAAATCAATAATTTTGATATCTCCCGTCTTGCTAATTAGGATATTTTCGATTTTGAGATCGCGATGGACGATATTATTTCGGTGACAATAATCCAGTGCGCTTGCGATTTGCCTGCCGAATTTCCGAGCTTGTTTTTCCTTCAGTTTTCCATGCGAAATAATATAATCGAGCATTTGTCCTCCATTCACGTATTCGAACAACATATACCAGTGGTAATTAGTTCGTACTACGTCGCGCATTCCACACACATATGGGTGGTTCAAGAGGGTAACAATAGCCGCTTCTCTAGCGGTCCGGATTTCTTTCGAACGATCCGCTCTCTCCGTCTCGCGAGTACTGCGATGTTCTTCTGTCGAATGTCTAGGTATAATTTTTACGGCAACCTAGAGAATTAAAAAAAAAATCTCAGCATTATATAATTTAAATATAGATCTCGGGATGATTGATAGTAAACATACCTGCTCGCCTGTCTCAAGGTTCTTCGCCAATTTCACCTTGCCCATGCTCCCAGCCCCAATAGTTTTGCCCAGAGCCCACTGTCCCGAAGCAGTAGTGATGGTCGTCCGCCGTTTTGGCTGCGGGGGTTGTGAGGTGCCATTGGGGGCAGCATGATTAGAACTAGGTCCGGCCGATGGACCATCAGCGACGGCCACTCCTGGGTTGACAGGGCCAGCCATGTCGACACTATCGCGGCCTGTAGGTCTTGAGGAGGTGCGACGATGGTTCCGTGACGAGTCCGACCTATATTGCGATGTGGTATCCTGTGAGCGGTCTGCGGAAGAGTTTCGACGCGAGGTAGATGGGCGCGCGAGATTTGATGTCTCTTGATCCCGGCGGGCAACGCTAGCAAGATTCACTGGGTTGGAAGCAGGGGAGCGATCGTAGGAATGGGATCGGGAGTGGGAGCGGTGATGGGAATAGGATGGTTGAGAGGGTCTAGTAGCGGTGCTCCGTGTTCTATGAGGGAGGTCGGCAGGCGGTGGTCGATAGGAGGAATTGGAGCGTGAAGTGGAATGGCTGCGAGCAATAAGCGGCGAAGGTCCCGATGCTGCCGCGGACATTGCGATCAGGTCAAAAAGTGAATCTGGCGCGGAGAATGACGGTTCTTTGGGTTCGCCCTTTGTCACCTGTGACAGAAGAGAATAGGCTTTGTGAGCGAGATTATCTCGGGGCGGCGTGCGTTGGGCTGCGAGGTGGTGGTAGGCTGGAGGGGAGGCTCAGGCAACTCCAACCGGCACAGTAGCAACCCTACCGCGGGCCTTCATTTACAGGGACAAGGACGGTGGTCAGGCCCGGCAGCAGTCAATGGACAGGACAGAGGAAGTCGACTCACAGGTCAGTGGGCGGGGGAGCTGGCAGCGCAATGGCGGAGCTGGGGTTGCAGCAGAGCAGAGCAGTGAGGTCGAGAGATATACGGGACCCTGGTTGGGTCTTGGTAGCGGAGAAGCGGTAAGTTATGTCACCGTATGGTCACGGCGGTACTGTATGTGATACGCCGCACGGTCAGCCCATGTCGCCAGTTTCATATACAGGAAACAGGAGATGCGGCAAATGGCAGATATGCCTGTTTGATCACAGAGAAACAAATACAAGGTCCTGTTCGTTTTCTGGACTTGCCGGGTCACAAAACGAAGTCTTTGAAGGGTTGTTTGGGCGCAGTCTGCAGAGCACGAAGGGGTGTATTGTATGTAAGATACGTACCAGATCCGTACGTCGTGTCTATCAACCGCCAACCTCCAAGCTTTCCAGGGCTGAGCGAGAGCCGAACAAGAACAAAGCAAAGCGCGGGCGTCAGGACACGGAAGACTGCGCGGGAGCTGGTGTTTCTGGGACGGCGCAGGCAGACATCGACATATTCAACAACAAACAAACAAGAGGCCGCAGTGAGGCAGGTAAATAGTCTCGTCTCCTCTTTGTATGCGGCTTGTCCTCGCCACGACGGGCAGTTTATTTTTGGACGAGTTGGAGTTGGGCACAAGTCACCTGATCACCTGCCCCGCCACGTGACCCCGGCCTGCCCGTGGCGCGTGGTGGCGGGTGCGGCTGCCTTAGTCAGCTGCTGGCCTTCACAACATCCTGATCCATTTCCTCCCCTGCCAACCTTCCAACTGACGTATGGCTGCCGGGTCATGTATCTTTGCTTCTGCTGACGCCCTCAGGAGACTTGTTGCCTCGTCGCGAGCCCGCGCAATCGGTTGATTACGGTCGGTGAAGCTCACACATGTGAGGCCTGAGGCTCTGTCTACACGCAAGAGCTCAGCAGCGCAAATACAAATATGGCGTCCAAAAGATCCCGAGCTGCCTTCGAAGACGAGCAGCACCACGCGCCATATGCCGTCTACGGCACCCCTCTACCCCCCTTAGACCCCGAGGTCCGCGATGACGGCTCCTACGTGCCTGTTTGGAAACAAGAAGTGAGGGATGACCGGGGGAGAAAACGCCTGCATGGCGCCTTCACCGGAGGTTTCAGTGCTGGGTGAGCTCACGACTGACTGCGAGCAGGGACCAGACAACTAAATTGGTTCCTATAGGTATTTCAACACAGTTGGTTCCAAAGAAGGATGGACCCCCTCGACTTTTGTCTCCTCCCGTCGCGATCGCGGAAAGGATGGGAAACGGCCTGTGCAACAACAGAGACCCGAGGATTTTATGGACGAAGAGGATCTCCGCGAAGCCGAGGAGGCGAGGGTTCTTCAGACCGTCGGCGACTATGCTGGTTTTGGCTCCACAGCTGCCGATGCGACACGGCTGGGCGGTTTAATGGACATACTCAAGACGAGTGGTGAAACTATGGGAGTCAAGCTCCTGAAAAGAATGGGCTGGAAAGAGGGACAAGGGATCGGCCCAAAGGTACGGCGTAAGGCGAACCTAGGAGATGGGGGCGTCGGGGATGGTGAATTCCATCTTTTTGCACCGAAAAACCCTCCTATGATATCGTTTATTAGGAAAACCGATTACAAAGGACTTGGATTCCAAGCGGAGGCTCGACTAGACTCGAATATAAGCCCGGAGTCGGGGATA
Organism: Emmonsiellopsis sp. PD_5; assembly: GCA_032988985.1. Classification (NCBI taxonomy): domain Eukaryota; kingdom Fungi; phylum Ascomycota; class Eurotiomycetes; order Onygenales; family Ajellomycetaceae; genus Emmonsiellopsis; species Emmonsiellopsis sp. PD_5. The sequence goes on from JANTQI010000015.1 coordinate 8,582, forward strand.
AAACCTCGTGCATTAGGTCAAGGAGGTGATTCTGATGGCTTTAATGGGCATAGGCTTTCCATGAATGGGAAATCATCACAAAACCAGAACCAGCCTAAGTGGGGAGGGTTTGGCATTTTGGTTCCAAACGGTGCTGGTTTAGATGAAGAGGAAGACCCCTATTCTATGGGACCTCAGATATCCTACAACCGATTTATCGACCAGGACAAAAAGAACAAGAAAATACCCTATAATACAGCTATACCAAGGCAGTCAATTGGGCTCGCCAATCCGCTTTTAAGCTCCAAGCCGATGTTCATTTCAAAGAAACGAGCAGCAGCTGAGAAAGCAAAAGAAAAACCAAAATTAGGCTTTAGAAAATGCCACGATGGTCGACTACCGCTTGACGGATTTCTACACGGAGTCGAAATCGCAGGATTAACCATATCTTCGGACGAGAAACGGTACGCGCCGCCAGAGGTTCCAAAAGACTGGAAATCCACCAAGACACCATCTACCAGCGGCCCTACTCCAAACTACGTTTCAAGCGCAGAAGCTGCGAAAGCTTCCTCACTTGATCCCTCATCAAGGGCTGCACTATTAGGTGAAGCCCAGCTGCCTGGTAAGTCGATCTTCGACTATATGACGCCCGCGGGCCGTGAAAAGATCGCCAAGGCCACAGGACGAAAGGATTTACCGCCTGCTCTCGGGGAAAAAGGACCTAAAGGGTTCGAGGTCTCAGAAGAACAGAAGCAGAAAAATCTATGGGATCTGCTACCAAAGCTGGATAAAGAAGTTGCCATTCAAGCCCTCAACCGTGGGGCTAGCGGTTGGATGCCCTATGCCGAGGACGAAGCCAAGAGATCCCGCTACCGTTCGTTTCTCGAAGTTCGAGCCGGTCTTAGACACAAACTACCCGACCGTGCCCCTGATGCCAGCACAGACGATTGGCTCACCGAACTTCGAGAATTCGCACGTGCGGCACAAGTCTTCAAGCCGATCTCTGGCCTGATGGCATCGCGGTTCACATCGTCGACAGCATCCCAACCTAAAGCCACGTCAGACGCACCAGAATCTCCGGACGAACCGCTCCTGCGTAAGCCGGAAAGTAAACCACAAGACCCAGCTGAAGCAGCTGCGAAAATGGGCATGTACGGGCCCATGACCCGCTCCACTGTCCAGTTCTATCCCTCCAGAGTCCTCTGTAAGAGATTCAACGTCCGTCCGTCCGCCAACGTCACCATGGACCCGGGCGATTCCTCAGGCGGCCAAGCTTCAGGCAAAGACCCAACGACATCAGCATCCGGGTCCAAGCTGGACATCCTATCCAAAGAAGCAGTTAATCGGATTCTAGCCGAGGCCGGAGGTGGAAATGGAGCCCTTTTCCAGCCCGCGATGGAGCAGGAAGTTGAGCAGCAGCCTCCTCCGCCGCAGTCGGAGAAGACGGAGATCGTTGTGGATCCCGAGAGGAATGAGACTTTGGAGAAGGAGAGGCTGGAACGAGAGAGGGTAGAGAGGATAGGGATCGGCGTGGATCCGGAGAGAAATGAGGCGTTGGAGGGGGAGAGGCCTGGGGCTGCGGTTTTTAAAGCTATATTTGGTAGTGATGATGAGGAGGAGGAGGGTGATGAGATGGTCGATTGAGATGGGGGTGCTGTATTTTTTATTTTATTTTTTCGTGGATATATGAATATATGAGGCCAAAATGGCGACTCTTCATTTCCATTGCTAGTTCGTTCTCTTTTTTTCGGCCATGCTATACCGGTGATTGATGGTCAGACATCCCAATGCTTTTTTCAGGAGGGGTGGAAAAATAACCAGGCATCACTAGGTGAAAAGATAACTAACCGAGATATTTAGGGAGAATGATGGAAGTCTCCATATAGAAAATAAATACATCCTTTTCCATTGTCTGGTCAGTTCTTTTATATTCACTAAATTTAACTAACTCCTAAACTCTGTATGGCTTAACTTGCTGTTAAATTATCTTAGCTTAGTACCCTAGAGTATAGCCAAGAAAATCAATATCAAAATGATTTGATCCTCTGCCGCCCTGGTGACATCTCTGCACAGGACAAGGACAAGGACAGGGAAATTAATTGTGTCTGCTTCATCTCCAGACATGCAAAGGGAGCCCACAGCTTGGGTTTGAAACAAGCACAGTTTATGCATTGGACTATGCAATGCACCTCTCATCTAGTGCTTACTGCCGCTGTTGAGTAAGTATCCGACATCAAGGCGCAGGCGGAGACTTCTTTTTGTCACATCAGCCCATGCATTAGGATATGCAGGGCTTGGTCCAGGTTTATATAAGTATCTGATGAGGCAGCAGGCAGAGGAACCCCCCGATTTCTCCTTTTGTATGACAAAGAAAAGGGTCTTTCTGTGAAACTGCCCCTCGCTGCCAGTGTGGTTGATACTATTGATTATTGTCTATACCAGGGAAAACGAACACCTCATCTCCACAAGCAGCATATCGTCATCCAGGAAACACGAGAGAAGCAGAATCAAAAACCCAAAAGTACAAAATCAACCCCCCCCCC
>JANTQI010000015.1:11201-220595 GCA_032988985.1 Emmonsiellopsis sp. PD_5
AACCCCCCCCCCAAAAAAAACAAAAATGATCTCCCTCTGGACCCTGTGTCTCTCCCTCTCGACCCTCACAATCATCCACCAAATCCTTCTCCCCTGGGCGCTGAGCATCCGCGCCGCAAAATCCACCGGCATCCCCTACGTAATCGTCCCCTTTATTGGCTTGAACTCATCGATACGATCCGTCATCCTCACACAGACATTCATCAAATGGCTGAACGCACTCCTCCCCAACCCCCCTCTCACCTCCTGGCGGCGCCTAACGACTGCCGCATGGCCGCTGCGCAACCAACATCGCCCCTTTGCCGCGATGAAGACCGACACATTCCTCACCACTGCCCCCGGCGGTTCGATAATGTTCACCGCAGACCCGGATGTGATTGAGCAGATCTTTGCGCGGCCGAGTGATTTCCCGAAACCGGTGCATGTTTATGCTAATGCGAGCATTTATGGGGCTAATGTGCTGGTGTCGGAGGGGGCGGAGTATCGGAGACATAGGAAGGTGGTGAGTGTTGCGTTTGCCGAGAGGGTGTATAAGATGGTGTGGAGGGAGTCTGTGAATAGGACGTTGGAGACGGTGGAGTATTGGTTGGGGAAGAGGGGGAGGAATGGAAAGGGAGAGGGGAAAGGGGGGCCTTGGACCATCCGCAGTGTTGCGGAGGATACCATGGACCTGACTCTTAACGTCTTCGCGCGCTCGGGGATGGGTCTGGAGGAGGAGATAGAGAGCTACGAAACTGCCGCAAAAGGTAGTAATGCCGATGATGGCATTGTTGCGGGGAAAGATGATGCGGACCATGGTATGAAAGGCACGAACGCCTTGGGCGCACTCTTGGATAATATCCTGATTGTCCTGGCCCTGCCACGATCCGTACTCAAGCGGATCCCTATCGCTGCCGCCCAAAGGGGGTATCAGGGATTAGTGGGTTGGCAGCGGCACATGGAGGAAACGATGGCGACAAGAAGAGCTGAGATGCAGAAAGGAACGGATACGACCAACACGCATGCTACGGACTTACTAACCCAGCTCGTCCGTGAACAGGAAAAGGCCCGGCAAGCATCTGATCCCTCAGCCCTCAGCGAGGGTGAAATACTAAGCAACCTCTTCATCATGTTCCTTGCCGGGCATGAGACGACGGCGAATAGTCTCCATTTCACCCTCGTCTGTCTAGCAATGCGCCCTGATTTCCAAAAGGAGGTGCAACGGGAGCTCGACGAGATTTTCAAGGGCCGCCCAGACCCATCCCAATGGGATCTCACGGCTGATTACCCCCGCCTCGCCAACAGCAAATTAGCCGTCGCCGTCAACGAGCAAATGCGTCTCTATACCCCGATCATCGCAATCCCCAAAATGACCCACGCCCCCCAACAACTAACCATCAACGGCAAACAAGCAACCCTCCCAGCCAAAACCGTTATCCGCCTCTGCACGACCGCCGCAGCCCGACATCCAAAATTATGGCCGCAAATGACCCCTCCCACAGGGGGCCCAAACAACGACGAAGACGACCTTGAAGAATACAAACCAGAGCGCTGGCTAAAAGACCTACCCCAACCGGCCTCCCCCACCGACCCGCCCAACGTCTTCGTGCCCAAACGCGGCTCCTTCGTCCCCTTTTCAGACGGCTTACGTGCGTGCCCCGGCCGGCGCTTCGCGCAGATTGAAACTTTAATTTCGCTGGCGCTGATGCTGGCGAAGTGCAGTGTTGAGCTTGCGGTGGATGAGTGGGCGAGCGATGAGGAGGTTGAGAGGATGGGGAAGGGGGAGAAGGAGGTGGTGTGGGGGAAGGCGGTTGAGAGGACGAAGGAGACGATGGGAAATAGGGGGATGGCTATCTCTATTCGACTGGTTAATGGTGCGCACGTCCCTCTGCGGTTTGTGGAGAGGGGGCGGGAGAGGTTTGGGGATGTATTGGGATAGGGGGTGGGTTTTTGATCTCCTCTGGGGCGTAGTTATTTGCGTGGTTGATTGATTTGGCTAATTTGCCGCTTTCGAAATGGTGTGGGAGTTATGATACCTGTAGTAGCGAAGTCATGAGGGGGATATACGTTCTAGATTTTATCTGCGCTGATTATGATTATACGGGATTTTGCAATCGTTTGAGATAACTTAATAAAATTAAAAAACTACCATTCGACAGTTACAGCTTCATATCTCGAATATTTAATTATTCATCCCCGCACGTTTAGAACCCCCGCTGGTAATGGGTGGGATGGGTTGTTCGAATAAGGTTATTTTTAAGGTTTCGTCCGAAGTGGAGAGCCTACCAGACTTTCATACCCCAGATAATAAAGTCCCAATCGAGGACGGGGTAATAACAACAGCTTGCCATATTAGTAAATCAGGATTCACTTGGGTGGGGGTTGTTTTTATTGATGAGATGAGATTATTTAGGTCTGATTGCTCCTTGGTTATTTTCTCGGGATGGTGGCAGGAGGAGGAAGGAGTTTCCCCCTCCCTACCATAGCCCAGACGTCATTTCGTACACAGAGAAAGGCAAGTTTCTTCTCACCATTTGGTATAGATAACTGATTACCTGACGCAATGCTTGACAATCTTGTGTCCATCACTTGTGTCCTTGGATAGATGATGAAAAAAAATCTTCTATGAAGCAACCACCGCAATGCCAACGGCGGGCGGGGGGAAGTAAATAGCCGCACCGCTCCGGATGGAGAAAGTTTAACCAAACAACAGAATGCCCATCCTGCTGTCAGACTCGATATGCAAGGATTGTCCAATTGTTGCTCTGCAGCAGCAGCAAGTTTCTACTTTTAGAGACGACTCTGACCACTTAAAATTCTTGCTTGCATTGTAAGAGTCTCCGAATCATCTTTTGCTTCCTTTTTTAGATCATTGTGCCTTTTGGGGTTGGGCAGCCTGCGTAATCTGAACCAACAACCCAAATTCCCTGGATTAACTAACCAACAGTCTAACGGCAAAGCAGTCAACCGTTTGGATGTTGCCAGTTGGGTTAGAGGTAACTAGCTATTGGGTCTCCTTCTGGGACTCGAACTCACTGACAGCAAAGCCAAAAAAAGGGGAAAACAGTTGTTTTTGGAAACGGTTTTTGTTTTCCCAGTCATTGTGTTTCCCATTAGCCCACACGACCCATAGGTCTGAGCAAGCTTCGAAAGCTTACGTATTTAGTGGGAGAAAAAGCATATGGAAGATATGTTCAGCGCTCAGTCACTACTGCTACTATTATTATTATTGTTGTGAGACTGCCTAGTTACCCAAGAAACGACTTTTGCCTTCCCCTCTTTAACTACTCAAGTTGAAACATAGATTTCCACAACCAAGAGACGTTGCGTCTGTTTCAGCCACTTCCTGATATATATAACCTCATGGGTATATAGCAACAAGAATATAGAGTGTTCGCATTTCTATATAGTAAGTAATGTGGTTACCATCCCTATCCCGACTCTATTTGGCAGGTCTGTTAGTTTGTTACTGTTGTTCCCTTAGGATAGATTGGAGTTCTTAGCTGGATATTAACTATTTTTGGCGTGGAGACACGAGCAGGAGCCGATGACATCAATGTGCTAAAGATGGATATTTTCTTACTTCCCAAGTTCCCATACCACGCAGTATGTAAGAAAAGAGACAAATTACTCCTGTTTGACATTAGAATAAATAAACAGCAAATAAATGATGCGGGCGTCGTCATACCCAGCTCCCGCGAAGCTTAACTAGCTTCACCCACTCCGGTTAACTACTAGCCTAGCTTGGGCTGCTCTCCTCCTCGCCTGTCACCCAGCCCAACATCAACCTCAACATCCACCTCTCCTCCCCCTCCTGTTTCCTTTTCTCTCCTCTCCCGTTCGAGTCCCCGCCCTGGGGCTATAATTCTAATATCTGGTTCTCTGCGAATACCGACAGCAGCTTGCTAATTGCTGTGCACCATGCACAATGGTGAGTCCATGCTTCCTAGAGCTCTTTGGCAAGGCTCTGTCCGCTCCATGCGATGCGATGACATCGACCTCTGATACCGCCTTGATCTTGCGCTTTTTCTCCACAACAGCCCTTCTAGTAGCTCTTTTGTTTTATACCATCCTCCGCTCACCTCTGTCGAACCCTGCGCACGCCCAAATTCGTTCTGTTTTGTGGTTGCTGCTCACAACAAAATGCTGCCCACCCGCTCACTCCGCCTCTCTTTGTCTCACTCTCACAGACCCGGTACATAGCCAACCGCTAATTCGACTCTTCATAGGGCTGCTGTCTATCCTCCTCCTCTCGAGGTCCGTGACTTCCCCGCCCGCAAACACTGCTCGAGTACATTGTAATAACCTTTGTCAACAGGAGAGCCTAACCACCCAGCCGCCCCCGCTAGCCCTACCCAGCCTATCCTAAACCGCGAATCAGAAGAACCCGCATCCAGCACAGGTTTACGTTCTCAGTCCACTCGAACGTCCCGTCATCGCCCTCGGGCTCTACTTAATGTTCCTCTCGATGTACACTATAACCAAGCCATCCGTCCACATGTCTGGGAGAGCAGACAAAGAGAATGGACCCGGGAGCAGCTGGCTCACGAGCGGGAACTCTTCTTTGATACCCGTGTGACCGGAAGGGCAGAAGTGTGGGCAGCACTGTCAACTGCTGTCTCCCTCTTCCGGGATGGGGATCTCGCCACTGCCCAGGGTATTCTAGATGCCGCTGGTGTGACGGTTCCGACGGGGGATATCTGCGATGGCTGCTATGATGAAAGCGGCGTTCTGTATCGGATTCCAGAACATGTCGTTGTGGATCCCGTTAACGTGGTGGACTCCACTGATGCGAATGATAATAATACTATATGTGCTACGACCGCGGATCTTGGAGACGAGGTTGAGAGTAGCAAACTTGGAGTTGATGTTGATTCCGACGAGGACACCTTAGAGGATATTGAAAGGCGCCGTGAAGAAAAGGGGAAACTGATCGAACGAGACCTTGTGAAGGTTACCGCGAGATTAAGTGATCGAGGGGGCCCTGATTTGGTCATTGCGATTGGAAAGAACCAGACGGTGGCCGCATTGGCGCGTAAAATACAAGCCGAGGCTGGTGTAAGTATATTTTCCTGTCTCTCCCTCGTGTCATATCCTACTCCGCTGACTCTCTTTCATCAAAATATAGATCACAGGCAAACATCGCATCCGAATAGCCTATCTTGGTAAGATGCTGGAAGAAAAACAAAGCCTGCTTGCCCAAGGGTGGAAAGAAGGCCACGTTGTGAACGCACTCGTCGTGAGGGGTCCACGGAATTGACATCCCCGCCGCCTTACATGAAGCCTCTCTCGAGATCTATCATACCTCCATCCATCTTCAAACTCCCGGCAACAACATACATATACACCACGCGACGACCTGCATTTTTCTACCTATTTCCAACGATTATAGCGGGAGGAACAGGAGTTTTTTTTTATCTAACGGGGAGTTCATTTTCTGGTATTTCTTCAACACTTATTACTGGTGGAATGGTGTACTCTGCTTTGATTTAATCTGCTATAATTTGCGAGGTGTTCTGGATTTAATTTTAGGTAGCGGAAGGTGGAGATCTATCATGACCACCATATATTCGATTCGATATAATGCCCCTGGCCAACCTTACGCCTTTCCTTTTTTTTTCTTTATTTTACGGCTCGGCATTTGCTCCGCACAATACCCCCCTATTTGTTTGTGGCTTTTTTTACCTTGCCATATTTCATTCCCTTACGTTTATAGCAAACCTGCCATCCGGATGTTATTTCTAGTTATTTCATCCCTTTCCTTTCTTTCAGCCGTCGCTCCCGGTCCCGTCCACCATTGCGAACCTGTCCATTAGTTCCATCGTTCACCCTTCCCCGACCGCGCCTAACACGGCATATTAAATCCCCAATCCGAAACCCCGACATCGCTTGTTCTGCCATGCCTCAACAAAAGAGCTTCCCGCCTTAGTTCTCCCCACATTCTACATCGACCTATCCTCGCTTTCTCTCCTGAATTGCATTTTGCACTGTACCCACTGCTTCGTTCCCCTATCTGCCTCCCTGTCTCGTCAATTTACCTACCTACCTCCGTTAATGTGTAATTAGTTCTCCATCATTCTGCGATCTGCTGATATCATCGGCAATGATTTCCATTCTTTGTGGCGGTTATTATATATCGGTATTTAACATTCATTCATTACTATTTGCTTCTCCCAGTACAATACTCTTTCATGAATAGATCCGCCGCCCAAAACAACAAAAGCCCACCACTTGACTAACTATTACCAACTAGTTAATCAAATCAAAACGACCCCCAAAAATCCTAGAGACGCGACACCTTTTCAACCCTCCCCCTTCTCTTCCCCCCCCCACTGTCCCGCCCAACAGCTACACCATCCATATTTAATCCACAAGTGGCGAAAGAAGGGCACAAACCAGCCCGGTTTCATGGTCTAGTGGTTAGGACACCGGATTTTGATTGTCTAAAACGTCAGAAGTTTTCCGGTAGCCTGGGTTCGAACCCCAGTGAGACCTCTTTACTTTTTACATTTTTTTATTTTTATTTTTATTTTTATTTCTTTTTTATTTTTTCTTTTTTTTTTTTTTTATTGGTTTGAGGGGTTTTTTTTTTTTTTTTTTTTTGCTGTTTTGGAAAGCGATTTGATTTCTGTAGGGGTCGCGGAAAGTTGGTGGATGTAGTAGATAGCTCGCTACCCAAGGCCAGTTGTGATCGATATATATCGACTCACCCTGACACGACTCAAGAGTCGATATGGGAGTTACGATTAAAGTGGATAAGATTGTCATTGCATGGTAGGTGCGAAGAAGTGGATTCCAGAATGATCCGGAAAAGGGAGTGCTAATAGCGAGACTCAGTGATTGTTCGTGAAGCTATTCAAAACCCCTCGCAGGTCCATCCCTCGTTATTCTCAGACTGTTCTGGGCTGGAATTACCACCGGGGATATCGTTCTATCCAGAGCCCCCAATCGACGAGGAATAAACCAAATATATCAAGGAGGTCGGGAAAAGGCTAGGTAAGTAAGCAAGGATAAATCCGTGATGAAGTGTTGGATGGGCCTCATAGATTCCTGTGACATATAGGGGTTAAAGACTGTATGATTGTGGATCAAGGGGTAGAGATTCTCTGCAACGTTTGAAAGGCACAGCTAGCAATTCGATGACGAACGGAGGGAGGGTTCCTGGATCAGGATAAATAAAGCCAAATAGACGTGTTATATATGTATAAAACTAAAGCAGATTTTCAGTTCAAGAAAAACAAACTAGGTCATGTCGTTATAAGGGGAAAAGCACAAAATTGGAGTTGTCTTCAGCAAAAAAAGGGAAAACAATTGGAAAACGCCGAAAACGCCCCGCGAACCCGATAAATTAAAAAGAAAAATATAAAAAGGTTCCTGGGAATTGAAGCTTGGGAAGGGGGAAGGGGAAACGGGAATTAGCTAGAAGCATATTGCGGGTGGATGTTCACTCTGGCAGGTAGAATCCACCGATTAGACAAGGGGAAATTGCGCGAAACAGATATAGAGGAAGAAAGAAAAGTGCGGCTGGCAAAGGATAACCCCAGAACAATAAAGTCATCGCGTGAAAGTAACGTAAAGTCGTAGCATTACCCACAAGCTCGGAGAGTTCCCGGTCAAATGTAACCAGGATACGGAGTACATCGACAAAAGACATTCAGAAGCAGAAAACAATGCTCTTCATAGAACAATTAGAGACCAGTCCAGAGAGTAAGGGGGCAATGGCAGGCAACGTGCGGGGTGAACGTGAGGAGCAGTGGAGCACCCGTCAAACTGCATGCTTCTGCATGATCCCGAGTTGGTAGCACCGGCCAGATAATCGATGTGGGTTAGCGGAACTCCATAGCTCCAAAACACCCGCGGTTATCTACATGCTTGAGTTCGAGTTGTTGATATCTGTAAACAAAGTATTCCTGGTTAGCTCCTTGACAAACGCTGAATGTTATCCGATGACATTTGATGATACATACTTTTCGCTCTTAGCATGGAAGTATATTCCGCTGACTGTCCCTTTGACTTGATTAAAGCAGATATAGTAAAATCCCTCAAAGCTGGCGCCGGAAATGGTCCGAACCCGATGGTCTGGTACTAAAAAGTACTCTTTCCACCTCATGAAGATATTCTCGCGCTGTGCGAAATTCTTGAATGTGAAATCGGGTTTCTTGGCGATCTTCGCCAGAGGTCTCCAGGCGTCAAACTGGGCCCAGTGCTGCATATCGGTCCTATCAGTGGCACCCCATGATTCATGCTGGGTTACGAAAGTGTATTTTGTCCCGATTATCTCGCCTTCGAAGAAGGTGGTAAGTGTTGGGTGGTCCTCGGTGAGACCTGGAGTAGGAAGCTCGAATTAGTATACTTTATTAAATGGGAAAAATGGCACGCAAGACTCAATGCATACCTTGAATACCAAGATAGCCGCAGAGGTAGGATTCCGCCATGTCAACATGCTTGATTTCCACGTCGACATTGTATGTCTGGCGTTCTGACCGCTGCGTTCCGACGAATTTGCTCCCAGGCCTGAGGAAGGACGAGCAATGATTCGGGAGAAGCTTTACCAGAAATCATGTTAGCAATGAATCTCCGATCCGCATTGGATGCTATTCTTACCCTGACATTGGAGAACTCGTAGCCCATGGACGAACTGGTGCTGGTCGGGGTAAGGGCATGGTAGGGCTGGGCCGGCGAGCCCGCATCCGTAGCCACACTGCCTGCAGGGCTGGACGAACCCATTGTAATATCATCGTCTGTCGTATTCATCGTCTGAGAAGAGGACTGGCTGGATATATCAATGCCCAGGGCAGGCGCTGGCTGGGGGCAGACATCCTGCGGCTGATTCAATTGCGACGGTGGCAGGCCCGAGGGGGTTGACGGCGATTGAGCAGCATCATCGCCAGCATTGCGCACATCGCGCTCCTCCTCTGAAGCTCTCCAGACGGCGATTCGATCGATCTCGGGCGGACAGCTGGTCCGTGTGGATACGGGGTCGACGGGGTATGCGGAGGACAGGCGAGGAGGATTGACGCTCGGGGTCGGCATGGAGGGTGACTGGTTACAGTGCTGGAGGCATCAAAACACACGCATCGGGCACAGACACAGTAAAATCAACACGAGGCGGTGGACGAGAAGAATGGCGAAATGGGGCCAGGAGGTGTTGTGGTGGACGTGGTAAATATCTGAGATCTGATAATGAACAGTGGTTGGGGTGGCCAAGACGAAGACGACCACAGCAGCCGCTTGGGTCATGCGATCGCGGGGAAAATCTACTCGCTGCATACACCACGGCCACCACCGCCAGACAATTAAATATAATAATCAATCTCTACGTGGGACTGCCCGGCGCGGGAATAATATTCATTTTGCTTTGTTTGGGTATGCTCGTAATTTACAAAGCCGCCATAAAACCAATCCCTCCCTCCCAACTCCGGGCCCTGCCAGCAATCAGTATCAAGGAAAACGTGCCATTTTGCATTCGACTTTTTCGCCAATGAGATTCGTTTAAATCGGTTTGATCTGGACGGAGCCGCGTTAGTGACAGGCTGGCCGGGTGAGGGGAAGTAGGGACTACACGCCTTGAAATGCAGGGAGATCAGCGAGAAGACCAGCGCCTTGAGGTCCTGCACAAGATAGTAGAATACCCGCAGTCCTTCGGGGTCTGCAGATTCGGTAACGTCGACGAGAGATCCGATTTTTGCGGTCTGACAGGAGTCAATATCTTTGGCCCTGGCTGGTACACTGCTGTAGGGATATGGTTTACCTCAAAGGAGATGTGGTCGTTCCCCAGTCGGATCTCCAGTTCCTGTCGTCCGTCCTTGTTCTTCTGCGGCCATTTCGAGTCGTCTTCCCTGTGCAGTAGTCAATATCAACGAACCACGCAGGAGGATCTTGTCTGCCGTACTTCATGATTTCACTCTCCTTGATGATGCGCTTGATCTCCGCGATCATAAGAGAGCTGACGCACACTGTAGTTTCTTAGCTTCGGACTCCATGGGCATTATTAGGGCGGCTGTACGTACTCTCTTTGCGGATCAGGGAGTCGTTCCGGTAGTTGGAGTTGTTCGCATATCGGGCAGAGGCGCTGCGGCCGTCTCCAAGCGATCGGAAATCGAATTCTAGTCCTGTAAGTAACCGGACAGCGGACTCCATGGACGCAGCGTGCGGGAGCCACTCACCTAGGAACTCATGTCCAAACCGCCCAGAATGCCCTGAGCTGGACGAGAGAGTCAGCAGCTGAGGAGACCTGGGCCACAGAGAGAGGCATCTTACTAGTAGCGCACATAGAAAGGCTCGTTTGAGTTCGACATGGTGGCGTAAGGGGTCTACTCTCCTGTCCAAGCAGATATCAAGTCCGAGATTCTGTTCTGGAGGCGGAGGAAGAGCTGGTGGTGAGGCTGCTTAGTCATCCACACACTCGCATCCACCAAATGGCCAGTTGGACTCTGAGGCCAACCTCATCTCGTCGACGACTCCCTGCCACCCCCCGTTCTCCAATTGTCCTGTCCCGGCGCAGATGATTGCTGGCTCTGAGGCGCGGAACAGGCTCACTGCGACTACTTCTCTTCCCCCACCCCCCCGCCGTATGTTCTGTGTCTTCGCCCACTGTCCGCGCTCCCAGCTAACCTCCCCCCGCCAGTCTCGCCCGGCTGACACTCCCGATCACCCATCCCATCGGCCTATCCACCACTAGAGCGGCAAGATGGCGTCGTATCTGGAGAATGCCTACAGCCTGGTGCACCAGGACAATGCTGCGGACCAGCCGTCGCTGCAGGACCTGAAGAACCAGCTGGAGAAAGGCACCGACGAATCAAAACAGGACACCATGCGGCGGATATTGACTGTGATGCTGAACGGCGACCCTATGCCCCAGCTACTCATGCATATCATTCGTTTTGTTATGCCTTCGAAGAGCAAGCCGCTGAAGAAGCTCCTCTACTTCTACTACGAGATCTGCCCGAAACTGGATAGCAATGGAAAGTTGAAGCAGGAAATGATCTTAGTCTGGTACGGACAGCATTTGGGCTCCCAGCCTGTTGTCGGGCCTTGCTAACCACTGTAAACAGTAACGGCATCCGGAATGACCTACAGCACCCCAACGAATATATCCGCGGCAATACGCTCCGATTCCTGTGCAAGCTTAGAGAACCCGAACTCCTCGAGCCGCTCCTGTCCTCCGCGCGTTCCTGCTTAGACCACAGACATGCATATGTACGGAAGAACGCTGTTTGGGCCGTTGCCTCGATATTCCAACATTCCGAGTCCTTGATCCCAGACGCCCCCGACCTCATTCAGTCGTTTTTGGAGTCGGAGAACGATCACACCTGCAAACGCAACTCATTCGCCGCTCTGCTCACTGTCAGCCATCAAAAGGCGCTGGAGTACCTGAGCTCTACATTTGATAGCGTACCAAATGCCGATGAGTTGCTGCAGCTTGTTGAATTAGAGTTCATCAGAAAGGATGCGATCCAAAACACTCAGAACAAGGTTCGTTTATGCTCTGTTTTTGCAATCTTGTGCGGGGGCTCTATCTAACCAGCCGATACAGGCAAAATATCTCCGATTGATTTTCGATCTCCTTGATGCAGGCGCCAGCACCGTTGTATACGAAGCAGCAACCTCGCTCACGGCGCTTACGAGTAACCCCGTTGCCGTCAAGGCGGCTGCTTCAAAGCTCATCGAGTTGAGCATCAAAGAGGCCGACAATAATGTGAAGCTGATTGTATTGGACAGAGTCGACCAGTTGCGGAAACGCAACGAAGGCGTCTTGGATGATTTGACAATGGAGATTTTGCGTGTTCTCTCAAGCCCGGATATCGATGTTCGACGGAAGGCACTGACTATCGCGATGGAGATGGTGTCTAGCAAGAATGTCGAAGAAATCGTCATGCTTCTGAAGAAAGAACTCACCAAGACAGTGGATGAGCAATATGAAAAGGTAAGGACTCCATTTTATTCTGTTCATGGCAGTATTCTAACAGGTATTGTAGAACAACGAATACCGCCAACTCCTTATTCAATCGATACACCAATGTGCCATCAAGTTTTCGGAAATTGCAGCAAGCGTTGTCGATCTTCTCATGGATTTCATTGCGGATTTTAACAACAACTCTGCCGTCGATGTTATTTCATTTGTCAAGGAAGTCGTCGAAAAATTCCCTAAACTCCGAGCATCCATTATCGAACGCCTGGTATCTACCCTCAGCGAAGTACGAGCAGGGAAAGTTTACAGGGGTGTTTTGTGGGTTATTGGAGAGTACTCCCTGGAAGCAAACGATATCAGAGAAGCCTGGAAACGCATAAGAGCCAGCCTTGGCGAGATCCCTATCTTGGCATCCGAGCAACGGTTATTGGACGAGGTGCCTGAAGAAAATGCCCCCCCTAAAGAACAAGTAAATGGTCACTCCAAGCCATCTGCTCCTACTGGTTCACGAAAGGTGTTGGCAGATGGCACATATGCTACAGAGAGCGCCCTCACCAGCCAATCTGCCGCTGCTGCTAAACTGGAAGCCGTCAAGGCGGCCCAGAAACCTCCATTGAGACAGCTTATCCTTGATGGAGACTATTACCTTGCCACTGTCCTGTCGTCGACTTTGACCAAACTTGTCATGCGGCATTCGGAAGTGTCTCAAGACACCGCTCGAACCAATGCTCTTCGTGCCGAAGCGATGCTTATTATGATCTCCATTATCCGGGTCGGGCAATCGCAATTTGTCAAGGCTCCAATTGATGAGGACTCTGTGGACAGAATAATGTCGTGCGTGCGATCCCTTGCGGAATTTGCTCAGCGTAAGGAGCTCGAGACAACTTTCCTTGAGGATACGAGACAAGCTTTCCGTGCAATGGTTCAGGTTGAGGAAAAGAAACGCGCAGCGAAAGAAGCCGTTGAGAAAGCAAAGACTGCCGTGCAAGTCGACGATGCAATTCCCATCCGGCAGCTTGCTAAGAAATCGGCTGAAGAAGGGGCCGATGAAATTGAACTCGATCTAGCGAAGGCCACCGGGGGAGATTCCACGGTTGAGGATCTATCTTCGAAACTCAGCCGGGTTGTCCAGCTCACCGGTTTTTCGGACCCTGTCTACGCCGAGGCATACGTCACAGTCCACCAGTTTGATATTGTTTTGGATGTATTGCTTGTCAACCAGACCACTGAAACCCTCCAAAATATGTCGGTTGAGTTCGCGACGCTTGGAGACCTTAAGGTCATTGAGCGCCCAACAACACAGAATCTTGGGCCACATGATTTCTTAAACGTACAGGCGACTGTCAAGGTTTCATCGACCGACACTGGTGTGATATTCGGCAATGTCGTGTACGACGGTGCTAGTTCCACAGAAACACACGTAGTTATCCTCAATGATATCAAAGCAGATATTATGGACTACATCCAGCCCGCACACTGCACCGAAACGCAATTCCGGACTATGTGGACAGAGTTTGAGTGGGAAAACAAGGTCAACATCAATTCAAAGGCGAAGTCTCTGAGACAATTCCTCGACCAGCTTATGGAGAGCACAAACATGAGCTGCTTGACGCCTGAGGCCTCCCTTGAAGGAGACTGTCAATTCTTGAGCGCCAATCTTTATGCCCGAAGCGTCTTTGGTAAGCTTATATCCCCTCCCCCCCCCTAACGCTGATTAAGGATCTAGCTAATAACTCAATTTCTAGGCGAGGACGCACTTGCGAATCTAAGCATTGAGAAGCAAGGCGAAGACGGACCAATCACTGGATTTGTACGAATCCGAAGTCGATCGCAAGGGCTGGCGTTGAGTTTGGGCTCCCTCAAAGGTCTGAAGGCCAATTCAGTTTAAATAATGACCACAGAATGCTTTTCTTCCCCCCCCTTGAATCTTCAATTTCTTCACTTATACTAGCGGTTCCTTCTTCTCTTATCTCTACTTCAACTTGTTGGTATTTGTTCCTCTTAACTTATATTACTACTTTTGTCTGCTGTCTTTTTTATAATATGCAGTTCCTGCAGTTCATTGTCATTTTCATTCTCCGAGTAATTCCCCTATTTTTGACCCTCTTGCACTTCCAAAATGGTATAGGAATTAGTTGTCGTGGATGCCTCTGTTTTCCCGCCCTTGAGCTCTGAGATCCCCTAGCGTCCTTTAAATGAGGAATATTCTTTATCCGTATGATTTTATAGTCCCTTTTTACTTTTTTTGATGGAGACAGGGTCTCACATGGGTTCTGGCATCATTGCGGGCGGAGATAGAGAAAAAGTGATTTGAGGGGGTATATAGTGGAAAATATAACTGTCCAGTTCTAGGAAAGATCCTTATTTTCTAGCATATTTGTTCTGATATGTTTCTAAAAAGTCAATTTGTGTCCATATACTTACTTTTCCTTCTCGTCCGAAGCTCGCGGATAGAACGGGCGATTATGTCATCGATTTTTCCCCCGACTTTTCAACTTTTCCGCCCGCCTTGCCCCAACCCTCCCATCGTCTATCTCGTTTCCGCGTCTTCTCCCTCCAAAAGTGCTGCAATTGTTTGTCGGCTGCTTGCTCCTCGCGTGTTGCTTCTGCCCCTGCGAGTCAGGTGTGTGTTCTCTCGCCGACTCAAATTTGCCCGTTGTCCCTAGGAACTAGTGCAATGCGCCGTTAAGCTTCATGCTTGTCTGACAATCCCCGCAGGTTCCGAAAGCTATTTCCACAATCCCCCACCGTCCGAGGGAACAAGCTTGTGTGCTGAGAGACGAGACTCCTTGGCTGGCTGTTGTTTGCCACCCGTTCCTGCGCGCTTGCTTGCTCCTTAGGCTACAACTACCTACCACCCTTCGGCTTCCGCTATATACTCTCGCTCATCGTGCCCGCTCACCCGTTCAGAGCAGCCGCGCTGATATTCCTTTCGCTCTGCCAACAAACCCCAGCATGCTGGTGCGGTCCATCGGACGATGACTATCGGTAGCGTTTTCGAGTCCGACCAGGCTGGCGGCGATGCGACCACCAGGGCGTCTGCCGAGGTCCTGCGTTCGCCAGACCTGGATAGCGACTCTACAAAACTCATTGTAGGGAAGAATGCGTGTCTATCGCTGGGGGTTGATACGGTCACTGTGTATGGTAAGTGTTTAAATAACGGATGCGATGCGCGACAGCAAATCTATTCCTTTCCCCCCCAACCCCCTTCGCGAAGTTACTTTTAGTTTGCGCATTGAATTTGACTTAACATGCTTTTTTGGTTTCCGTAGACGAAGGCCTAAGGACCAAGTCGCGGCAACGTTGTTGCGGTGTTTCAATCTCGAGTGCGTTTCCGGTTTAATTCTCCTGCTCCTAAGTTGTGTTTTCGTTTTTACTCCCCGCGCCCCCGTCGAGAGCAAACAAGAGAAAAAAAGTCGAAGCGTTTATTCGACTTGGTGCAATAGAAAGCGTCTGACTTTCCTGATGAAGATATCTTTTCGGAACCTCAAGTTTCCCGATCCATCCCCCTCTTTAACGTCCTCTGGGCCGAATTATCCGACACCTACATCACGATTAAATTTGCCGAGGAGAATTCAAAGACGGATGTCGCTGTCGGTTCCGTGCATTACGCAGTCTGCCAAGAACAAAAGTCCAAAGCTGAAGGATGGATTGAGAGACTTTTGGACGCTGCGTACGGCGAAGCGCAGAGGCAGAAGCGAATCAAGATCCTGATAAACCCCTTTGGAGGGAAAGGTCGAGCTACGAAATGCTACTATAAGGAGGTTGAGCCAATACTTGCGGCGGCTAAATGCGAAATAGATGCCGAGTCAACGACATATCGCGGTCACGCCGTTGATATTGTAGAAAAACTTGACATCAATGCATACGATGTTGTCGCAGCTTGCTCGGGGGATGGTATCCCTTATGAAATTTTCAACGGGCTAGGGAAGAAAGCCAATGCGGGCGAAGCACTTGCGAAGATTGCTGTCGCCCATATCCCCGCGGGATCAGGGAATGCCATGTGCTGGAACTTGAATGGAACTGGAAGCCCGAGCATGGCCGCACTTTGCATGGTCAAGGGCCTGAGGACGCCCTTCGATCTCATCTCCGTTACCCAAGGCGATCGACGGACATTGTCATTCCTATCTCAATCGTTTGGGATCGTAGCTGAGTCGGATCTTGGAACTGAGAATATCCGGTGGATGGGCCCGGCTCGTTTCACATATGGATTCCTCACCCGGCTCCTCGGAAAAACCGTCTATCCATGCGACTTGGCCGTCAAAGTTGAAATTGGCGATAAACAGCAGATCAAAGACCACTATCACGCCGGAGTCCAGAAGAAGATTCCCGAGCAGACCACGAACGGCGATTCATCATCCGAGTCCGCCGGCCTCCCAACGCTCCGCTATGGCTCTATCAACGACCCCCTCCCCGCAGACTGGACTCTTGTCCCCGAGGACAAACTAGGCAATTTCTACGCTGGGAACATGGCCTTTATGGCCGGAGACGCCAACTTCTTCCCTGCGTCACTCCCAAACGACGGATTCATGGACTTGGTTACCATTAACGGCGACATCAGCCGACGCACAGCCCTGCAGATGATGATGGGCGTCGAAAACGGAACACTGTTTGATATGCCTGATGTTAAAGTCCGGAAAATCTCCGGGTATAGAATTATTCCAAGAGACCGGAAAGAAGGATATATCAGTATTGATGGGGAGCAGGTGCCCTTTGAGCCGTTCCAGGCCGAGGTTCACAAGGGGCTTGGGACTGTGCTGTCGAGATCTGGATACAAGTATATGACGAACGGGATGAAGTGAGGTTATTTCCTCCCTGCCCTCTTCCTCATCACCCTATCACTTTTTCCTTTTTGTATGGTTGGTTTTCTTAACCCCCGGGCCCAACTTTCTTGTATAAAACGGGCCCCTTCCCTTTACTTTATCTCCCTTGCCTATCCCATTGTGTTCCGTCCATTTTTGCTTTCCAAGAGCCGCGAGCCAATTTTTTTTTAATCATGGCCACCTCTAATTACCAAAAGCAACGGCCAGTACATTGCTTCTTCAGTTTTTCCTCTTGTCTTGTCTCTTGTCTCTTTTTTCTACCCTGCTTGCTTTTTTTCATTTGTATATCTTTTGTGCACATACTATACACTATACCTGGACAAACGGCGTATGACTCTCTCTCTCTTTTTTACCTTTTCTTTTCGTTTTCCTTTCCCTTTTTTTTTGCCCTGTCTCCTATCGCAGATACAGGCCGGTTTGTATGAATTGATTGATTAGTTGGTTCGATTAAGCATTGGCGCTTTATTTTTATTTTGTTATGCTCTGTTTTGTCCTATCTCTCTCTCTCTCTCTCTTTTTCTCTTCCTTTCCTTCCCCCCCTTTGTTTCTTGCAAAGACACATATATTTCTTCTGGTTGCTCTGCCATCCTAGGCTGTACACTTATATATATTATATATTATATATATATATATAGATTACAGACAGATCCGCGTTTTCTTGAGATGTGCGGCTGTTTTATTTTTTCCCGCTTTTCCTTTGCTTTGCTTGGTTGGCTGGCTTTGTATGTATTGTATTGTATGTATGATTAATTTAATTGATTTATTGCTGTGGATTTGGGAATTTTTCTTCTTCTTCTGTGCTCTTGGCTAAAGGTTCGGCACTCTGGTAAACTCTTGGGTCTGGCTAATTGCCGTTAAGCGTGTTGAATGGAGCTGATTATTTGAAAAGGGGGTGAATGGGGGACTCAGTTAGGTAAGTAAAGAGGCAGGATGACTGACCTCAGGGGCTTTGTTTACATACACAATAAATCATCTTATGAAACTGTGGTACTAATAAGTACATAGATATTCTGTAGAGGAAGGACGAAAAACTTAAAAAAAAAAATCAGAAAAATAAAAACAAAATACGGATTTAGCACATCCATTCCATCTCTATAAAACAAGCCAAGCCCAGATCAGATAAAAAATGAAAAACGCCGGTAGGCATTTATTTACAGCAACATATGGCAATAAATCAGAATCAATCGTCAAACCCTCCCCACTCCTCCTCCCCTTCCTCTTCTTCATCCTCATCCTCCTCATCCCCCTCCTTCCTCCTCTCCCTAACCCCCCACTCCACCAACCGCTCATCCTCCAACACCTCCGTCGCCCGCTTCCTCACGGTCTTCGTAAGACTCTTCTCCTTCAGCCGCTCAATAGGCCGCAAAAGCAGCTCCATCGGGATGCCATCCTTGAGTTTGTTCGTCGTTTGTTCCTCATCCCCCTTTTCCTCGTCAGATTCAGTAATAGTAGCAACCTTCTCAATCTCATCCAGCCAAATGTCCAAAAGATGATAGCGCAGGCCATCGGGCCCCTTGGCCATTAGCACAGACCGGTCCGCAAACTCGTGGGTATCGTTTTCGTCCGGGTCAAAATTCAGCGGGGCGAAGGGTCCCGATTCTAGCATGGTGAGATAGGTATCTAGCTCGTTCCAGATGGTTGGGTCGTAATTTTTCCCTTCATCGTCATCTTTTTCTTGTGCTGCGTCCCGTTTCCGCTTGCCCAGATTTAGTTTGCCGTTTTCTTTGGTCCCTTTTTTGCTCTTTTCCTGCCTCTGTTTTTCTTGCTTCTTTTGCGTTTGCGACTGCTCTAGACCCCGCTTCAGCAATGTCTCGAATGCAACGCCCACGTAGCATCTTATCAGGTAGAGGTATTTATCTAGTCGTAGGCGGTCTAGAGAGTGGAAGTCGCGGGTCATGGTTATCCAGAATGCGCGGAGGAAGGGTTGTAGTGTTTGCGGGGGGAGGGAGGGGACCAGGGTGTATGAGAGGGAGCGGGCGAGGGATTGTTGGGTTAGGGGGCGGTCGGAGTGGTAGAAGCCTGGTTTTTTAGAGGGATGGTTAGTTGGGATGTATTGGAGGTGGATTTGAAGGGGCGATTGAACAATCATAATTTCTAAGGCGGGGCGGGGGGGGGGTCAAAGGAGGGCGGAAATGGAGAGCTTACAAAAAAACAGTCCCTTCCATATTTTCAACAGCTCGACGAGTTGTAGGTCTCTTCGGCTTTTGATGAAGAGAGTTAGCGACTCAAGCGCCTTGTCTCGGACTCGTTTATCTGAGGGGGATAATGTCAGTTAGGTTGGCCTTGTGAATATGGTTTGCTTGCGCGGTTCTCATAATGGCCTCTGCAGTAATGCGGAAATATATCATCTCCACAGAGAACCCTCGATAATCCAGTAGACCGAAATAGAGAGGGGGATGGCAAGGAATGGCTTGCACGTACCGCTGGAAGCTAACTCCCGCACGAAGGGGGTTTGCTGTATATTATCCATTGCAACGGACGACGCCCAGTTTTGCGAGATTGACAACGGATTTCTGTAAAACTGAAGTTGGTGGGAATAGGGTATGCTATTCCACAGCTATTTTTGCCGTATCTATTCAAGTTTTCGCACTCTCTCGTAGGCCACAGGGCAAGTCGCAAACCAGTTGATGGAGAGGGTTGGGCTGGGTTTTTCCGCCTGGCCGTAGTTCAAGGGTCGGTTTTGGGTTTTTAGGAAAGACAACCCAATGTTATAGGATATAAGGCACGGTGCGAATCAACTCATGCGAGGAATTGGTAATGTTCCCCCGCGGCGGATTGGAGATAGAAATGCGATGTCTTGGGCGGAAGCTCTGTCTTTTTTTCTGTATTTTTTTGATAATCGCGGTGGATGTGTTTGCTTTGTTTGCACCGGTGGAGTCTTGGCGATCAACTGGCTCACGTGATATCGAAGTTTAAATTTGGACTTCGGCTGGCAGTCAACCCCCTGGTCTGGGAAAATTGATTACTGACCATTTTCTCTTCGTTTTTGAGACGTACCACAGCCTGGAGTGCAGAGCTGCCAATTGTTGCAGGTTTCGGTTTTTTATTTACTTAAAAAGATAGAAGATAAGTGTGACGTGCCACAAAACTAGCGGGCAGTACTCTCTTTAGTCTGGTGAAGTATAAATGGCCGTCTTTATCCCAATCCAAGTGAAATAAGGATGCGGCCTCTCGGGGTATGTGGAGTGTCGGCCCCGCCTGAAGCTGGACCATTTTACTCGTTTCTGGATCACGCTTTCTGCCCCTATCCAACCCAAGGGGCGTATTTTAATGTGGAACGAGACTGGATCCAGTTGACCACTCTGAGGTACTGAAGAAGAGGCAGAAGAAAGGAAGGAAACATATCTGCCATGTCAGGGGAATCTGGATGTTGAAAAATCGATGTCAGATAACAGCTCGGAAAAGGGGTAATGATCAGTTACACACCTCTCACCTATGTAACGTGCAACAGCCACCAAAAGACAAATCATACACATTCTAGAATACGATAGCATACGTACGCTTTTCTTCCCTGCATCTATCATAAAATAACAAGTTTAAACACGATTCAAGCCTTGGGCCCAAGGTGGTAGTTAGTTCACGTCGTCCACATTTTCTAACAAGAAACATAAGTTACCTGATCTATCGTTCTATGCATACTGGTTGCCGGATCTTTAATCCAGCCATATAGAATAGAATCAATGCAGTCAAAGACAGGGTTCTCCTCCCTAAAGCTTCGCGCGAGGGGTATCCTTCAACTCCTTACTCGCACCCGTCCGCCAAGCAACCTTTTCCACAGACGATCCACCCTTCCACTTCCACTTGTCAATCGTTTGGCTCCCCCCTTCCAACAAGTCCATAACAAAATCACCCATAATCGGCAGCATCTTGAAGCCATGTCCAGAATCACCCGAGAGGACAACGAGGGAAGCCTGCGACCCAGGAACGTAGTCGATAACATAGTCCGAATCCCCACTATCCGCAAACCAGCACAGATGCCTATCAATAAGCGGCCTATCCGCAAACTCCGGCAGCGCCTCACGTAACAATCGTCTAGTAGCCACCTCATCCTCCTGCAGAATAAACCCCGAGTCCTCCAGCTTCGACAACGGTAACGACGTCGTCCCTTTCTCTCCCGATCCAGAATAATTCGTAAACCCACCACCCATATGGCAGAACTTGAGTTTATTCGTTTCCAGATCCGGCTCGAAGAAGAACCCGATATCCCGCACGTTGATCACCGGCATCCCACGAAGCCGGGCCGCCTCGTCAGGCCCTAGCTGCATGTGAGATACACCCCAGCAGCGAGCCGCTATCTGCGTTCCGATTGAGGGGATAAGTTTCGCGGCGCTCGCGCCTAGCGCAACGATAGTGATGGGCGCGTAATATTCCTTCTTTCCAAGTGTTCTTGCGCCGATGCAGCGCTTGGTCCCTGGCGCATAGAGTAGTTCTGAAACTTCGCCCTCGTGGGCTCCCAGGCGGAAAGATACCCCGCGACTGACGCAGTCTTCGTATACAGCCTTCATCGCATTTGCAGAATGCGTGTATCCCGCGAGTGTGTTGAGATATCCATTCCAACCTGCCAGTGGCCCGCTGAGTTGGGGTATTTGCCCCTTAATACTGGCAGAATCAGGGCATTTGGTAATCTTGCCCTGGAAGGCTGGGTTTTGCGATACAGAGGCGAGATATTTGCGTAAGATCGTTTTTGCTGATTCGGGCGCTGTGCCTGAGACAATGTTCATAAAGCCCACCTGGCGATAGTGAGGTGTGTACAATGGATCAGTTTGCCATTTTTGAATGGCTTTCTGTTCAAGTTTTCAAAACGTTAGCTAAATAATAATCTACTTTACATTCCTTGGAACTTGGATAAAATCTTGACAAATGTAGAAGTAAAACCCTCGCTTGCTTACCAGTGTGAGAGGGGTATAAAATGGATCTGCATATTCCGCACGAATAATCTTGTTCAGATCGTATCCTGCAGAGAAACGACTGGGTACCTGGCTGTCCTTCTCGAGAACCGTGATATCCGTATATCCCGCACGAGATAACCGATGAGCTGTTGCTAGTCCAAATGCCCCCGCGCCGATAATGAGGACATGTTTGTCTTGATCTTTTCGGGACGCCATGTTGCTGATACTAGTATCCAAGAGGCCTAGTGATATCACTGTTGAGCGATGATAACGGTAAAGCGCCCGGTTTTATATTACGACACCTTTCTATGCCGTCGGCAATATCATGGTAGAGCCGTATCCTTAGCCAATCTCCACATTGCTGTGCCAGCGGTATGGCGGAGCGAACTCGCTCACGAGTGCCCTACTTTGGTTGCTTCTCTTGACCGCATCCTGGCGGTTACATTAGTTGGCCAGTCGGGACCTATAATCGAATTTTCAATAGGCGAAGAAGAAGTCGAGCCAATAGCTGTTCCTGTCATCTCATTCAACGGCGCATGGATGGTTGTTGGACCTGGGCACTAGTCTAGATACGGAAAAGCCCTAATTTGGATGCGGCAGTTTGTAGATTTTTGCATGGGCCCATCATTGAAGAGGAAGCGGACATTTATCTCATGTCTGAAAGTATAATAAGTTCAAAAGTAAAATTTCCCGTATGCATAAATGCCTAAACTATCCGCCCATTCGCCGTTTTATGCATCCGAGTAAGTATGTACTACTAATTGTATAGCGAGTGTGTCCAAAACAATTCCTTCCAAACATCCTAACCACGCTCCGTGCGCCAAAATCCTCATCAAAAAACGAATGAAAACGGATAGAAATCCCGAAAATAAGCAACACCACCAATCACGTCATAGAACACTTAATACTCTTCGCGCTCCAACCCCAAGAACGCGAATACTGGAATGAAGCATCCTTGCCACGCCATATAGGGCAGCCCTTGCGTGAGTAAACGGTGCAAAGGCAAAGGCTAGGTGAGGAACCAGATACGAATGGCTGTCCGTTTGAGGAGACCAGGTTGACGCATCTGCCTGTCCTGGCATTGATTTTGTAGCAGTTCGTTTTGTTCTTATTCTTGCAGACATAGGAAATGCAGTCGAAGACACCGCGCTGGTCAAGCTCTCGCTTGGCAATCTCTAACAAAAGGGGAGTATATTAGTGATCATAATAGGTTCGTGTGGTGCTTTATGTGTGGATGATTGTTCACATACCTCCATCAGGGATCGGCTCGAGATCATCCTCGTCGATATCGATTATGTCAGTAAGATCCTCGTCACCTTCAGGATCCGGGCTCGCGGAACGCTTTTCAAGGTCTAATAGGGAAAGCAGCTATTAGTTATTACAACTACTCCATGACGAAGCAAGACACTCATGTACGTACCATCCTCGGGATCAGAACCAATCCCACCGAGGTCGACGGCATCCCGCTTTTGAACCTCTAATGAGAACATTGCTATCAGTAACTGCAATATGCCCCCTGGGTGTTGCGCAACGAAACTCCATATCATACCTCCATCAGGGACCGCCTCAAGGTCGGTATCGATGACATCGGTCTGGAAGCCATCTTCAGAAGGGATGGCAGATCCAAGCGTGGCGCCGGAGGCAACGAGAGCTGCGAAAAGGTAGAGAACTGGACGCATTTTGGTAAAGAGATTGAAAAGAGTAAATTTTATGTAAAAAGAGATGAAGTTGAAGAAATAATCTGTCTTATTGGAGTTAGAAATGCTGCTTTTGTGATGGACTTGCTGTTCTTCAAAACGGATTCCAAGCTGGAAAAGTGATGATATTTATACTTCTTTCAGGAGTATAACTGTGCTCTATGCCTCCCATACGTCGCCTGGCACACCTCCACCAACTTCCTCATCAGGGTATCTAAAAAAAGAAGCTCCGATGCGCCATCGGCAACCTGATGTTCTGAAACACGAAATGATAAAGATGCTGAAGGTTTCTTGCATCGGATAACCTCGAATTAAAGTTCTGATTAAAGCATTGCACCCATGAACAGCTGAACCGTATGCGATGAGGAAAACAGGAACGGCCAGGATATATGCATGTAGGACCGAAGGGGTTGGAGGCGCAAGGGCCATACCCCGGATCGCCCACCCAGTGAAGAACCCGAAGGTTCGTATATGGCATCGTGGTGTGCATACTTTAAGCATCAGATAGAGGCTGCACAAAAACCTCGCTGCGAAGCTCTTCGTATCATCTTTTACCTGGTCAAGTTTGTCACCAATGGAAGAATTTGACAGGCACGAGAGTGAAAATGATGAAACAGTATAATTGACAGGCTCCGCCACGCGGGAGGAACCGAGCTCGTTTGCGGGGTTGGTTTGGTTTGAAGAAATCAAGCAACCTCCTCATAAACAGAGATATAGCCCATGCTTGAGAGCATGCCATGGATATTTGTTCCGAGATAGAGTCTCGTACATTGTTGAAGAGGATCGTTATGCCTGTTGGGCTGCGCCTGTCCAAGCCGCAGGCACCAGGAGGAGCGGCCAGTAGCTCGGAAACGGGATTATTCCTCTTATAACGATTCTGCAGCCATGTTGTTTGCTTGTTTGTTTGTCTGTCTGTGTTTTGGTTCACGAAGGGGCCGCTTGCGACCTTGTTGGCCAGAGAGAAGTTGTGATGACGGAGAAAGTTGAAGGTTGACGATGACCTGGAGGATATTCTGCCATCCGGGCGTCTCTGGCCACCCGTAACTTATTTTAAGCCTCCCACGAGCCGCAGCTTCGCGCAGCAGACACCCAACATGATAACATCTCAACTTCAGGACTGCGCATAACGCCACAACATCGGAATACAACAGCCTTCTCAAATTGCTGTTGAAACCCCAGCAAGCTCCCCGTCAACTAACTCTGCCCTCCGCACCCCTCCACGGACCAGACAGTCATGGGCTTCCTCACACGTCTAGCCACGACCTTTGGCCTCATACTCATCGCCCATGCGTAAGCAAAAGCCCATTCCTCCCTCCATTCGCACTGATGTTATATTTGCCTGGGCCAACTTGCGCCGATAGTTCCTATCTACCAACCCTGCCCCCCCCTCTTAAACCATTTATCTATCTTTGGACATGAACTATCTACTAACTAACCCCCCAACAAAACAGTGGTTACTCCGCCCACGAACACTCGATCCTATACGGCAGCGCGCATTCGATACCGCTGGACATCACGCTGGAGACGCTAGTGGCCATCCTCTTCGTCACGCTTGGGCTGGTGCTGGGATCTGAGAAGCTGCGGCCGATTAGCTGGAGTGTATGGGCGGGCGAGATTGAGAAGAATGGCGGTGCGGGGAATCCGTTTCGGGGGTTTGAGGAGAGGCCCGGGTTTTGGGATGTTAGGGTAAGTTTGGGGGGGATTATTGTTTCTTTCTTCGTTGATGGGGGTTATCCTTGGGTTCACTGGTGGATGGACATGTCATGTTGCCTGGTGCTGGTTGGTGGTGTGGTTGGGGGTTAGAGGGGAGGAATTACGCTGCGCAACGTCTTCTTTTTCGGGGAACTGCTTGCTATGGGGAATTTGGGCAGAGATGTTTTGGAAAGCGTTTCAGAGGGCCACTTTTTGCTGACGATATGATATCACACAGGGAAAACGAGAGGAGTTTGCGAATTGGGTACGGGAACAGGATGCTGCGAGTACTAAGTCATGATGTATTGATTTAATGAATGGTATTTTCTTTCCTGTCCTTGAGCTTTTCTTGTTGTATGTAATATATGACGGCATATGCGTTTTGGATGACAGATGGATAGGAAAAGTTGGTAGATAGATATCAAGGCCCTGAAAAGGGCTTGTTCGAGCAATGTCCAATATTAATTCATGCTTTGTTAAACAGGCTCGGCACTTCCAGTAGGTAGATATACCATCTCTTCAACATGAAACAAAATGCATGTCGAATCCATGCTTCGTTTGGCTCCTCATCACGTAAGTCATGCTGTCTGTCCTTGTTGCGGGCGAATGACGCAGGCATTATGTTGAGGAAACATGCTTTGCCACGAGAATAAATAATTGTTCGACGCCCTTCGCGAAACTCGCGAACGCGTCAAGTTTCTCCTCTGAAATTAAAAAAGAAAAAGGTCTCGAACAATCCGCATAAGAAAGTGCTGGTTTATTTTTGTCTTTCACAGCGACCTCGGCGGACAAGCCAAAGACCCAGGACCACCCATCACTGCCATCAGGGATCGGTACGGAGTTATTCGACGGACAGGATAGGCGGATATTTCACCCGGCCCGGGCTCCCCAGTCAAATGCAATTTCGGGAACATCGCCCGCACTGTTCTCGAAGGTCCGGACTGTGCCAGACAGAGAGAAATGTCTTGCTGTCTTCCCGCCCCCTGTTGAAATACTCACACTATCGCCTGAGGAAAACGAGGTGGAAATACTCGGTAGTTAGCAAAACGAAACGACCAAACCAAAGGAACCGCGGAAGGCCGATGCCATTTCCCGCACATTCCCAGGAAAATTGATTGCCAACCCCAGACTCCATTCAGTACCACTGTCTGTACCCGGACTCCGGATTATATTTTTATCTTCTGTTTTTCGCCACCACATTTTTCAGCGGGAATTGCGATGTTCTTTTTGGCTCCAACAGGTGATTTTTATGTCTCGGAAAAAGTGGTTCATGCACACTCCACTGCCATGAGGGAAGAAGCTTTGAAAAGGGGATTGAGTTTGGTCCAGACCACAAACTAGCAGTCCCAATCCGGACCAGGTCCAATTTTGTTTCTTTTTCTTGTTTCTCCTTTTCCCTTTTGGTGCGTCCAACCACACGGCGATGCGAAGACGGAAGTTGAGAAACTGCCCCAAGTCTTGTATGTAATGTACTGGTATGTATCAGTGGATATTAGCGCCAGGGGCAAAAAGCCAAAAAACAAAAACAAGGAGATCAACAGCACTTTCTGCCAACTAACTTATCAACAAGGAAAAAGAAGGCGAGACTCTTCAACCAGGACCAAGCTCTTATCATTGTATTTTTGTGCTTGTTAATTGCTGCTTGCAGTAAGGCGAAATTACCGCTGGTGAAACCGGATCTGATTGGTGGGTATGTTTTGTTAGGCGGTAAAATAAAAAAAACAATGTGTGGCCAGAACCGCAAAGTTGATGAAAGCAGGACGACGCCGCATCGTGGTGGACACTGCATCTTGGAAGACTCGAGAGACGATAGGGCGGTTCCACAGCAGCCGAAGCAACCACAGCGTCCCATTCCCTCGAGTCGTCCATGCTTGCTTGCTTGGGCTGGGCAAAGATAACCACCACCACCACCACCACCACCACCACCACCGCAGAGACAAACAGTCGTTGCTTAACCGATGTAACTGGGCAGCAACACCCAACCCAGAGAGTGAGACATGGCTGATATTTGAGGCCGGGCTGCCCCTTGCAGAAAACGTCACGCTGACTTGGCTTCTCACCACCAAGGACGCCAAGGACGCCATGTTGAGCGGATCTGAACCGCCGATTGCGTCAACCCGCTGCTATTCTGAGCCGACCTTCGCTGGGCGTGGCGTGTGCAGAGAGCGCGAGGCACCAGTGACTTCGACAGGTTTTGTGCAGGCTGGCCATGCCTTCACCACCAACTTTGTGCCTGTACCAGCATCTCGTGAGTGCTCTCTCTGGTGGTTGGAGCTGGAATTTCTCCAGCGCCCTTCTCGCCCAATCCGGGCGCTGGTCGCCCTGGCATCAATCTGACCCACCCCTCCCGTCCCAATTTGCAGGCGGCGTATTGCCCGAATCGATGTTTCGGGCGGGTGGGTGGGTTGAAATATTACAGGTTCCCTGCCCGATACCCGCAATTTGCCTCCAGAAGCCCAGAATTGTTGGCTCGCTTTGCGCCATGGTCATGAAGGGCTGGGGAAAGGCGTCATCAGCATCATCGTTGACCCTGATACAGCATACCCGCCTCCTGCTTCGTCCAAGGTGCTTGAATTGATGAAGAACTCCAAGGCCAGCCTGTTATTTTCTTGCGTAGCCCTCCCAATTCGTCATTATCGGCATGGATCACCAACTGAAGAAATAGAACAAGCGGCAGACCAGGGGCAAACGAACTCTGCTCACGCTTAAACCGAAGCGCTGGCAAGCACCCTGGCTCAGGAGTCAGCGTGCGTATGCATGGAATGATTCGAGGAAAACAGCACAACCATGCCCTGATCGCCGTGTTGACCCCTGCGTTCGTTCGTGTTTGTGACAGCCACATACCACTGCGTACGGGCGCATACAGATTACAGAAGGACCCTCGCTGCAATTGGCACACGGCGTGGTAGATTACGAGCAGGGCAATCAAAACTGTACCGGGCCTCGCTGCCAGTGGATCCGTGACCCACCTTTGCCTCCCGGAATCTGGTTATCAACCTTCTGTTTTACGTGAGGATTACGCGGGTGGGCTCGATGGCGCAAAATACGATAGGGGGTGGGTACCTCGCCCCTTCTTGTGTATATATTTGCTGGAGCCCTCCAGCTCCCTTGGAAATCTTTCTGCTTCTTTTGGTTCTTCCCCCAGCCTACTACTTCTAATAATCTGCTCGCTCTTCGAAGAATTTATTCTTCTGCCTCTCGTTTAATCAACCAAACCGCTCCAGCTACGATTTCTTATCCTCTAATAGACCCTTTCGTCTTTTAATTTCTATACACGAAATATCAATACCTTCACAATGCATCTCTCCGTCGTCGCTGTCGCTATCTCGGCTTTCGCCGCCTCCGTCAACGGTGCTGTCGTAAGTCTTTCTGGATGACCGAAACTCCGGAGTCAAGGGAACAGCATATCTAACCCGCTCTCCAGGCCGGTGGTTACGGTGACTACCCAAGCAAGCCCGAGCCCACCACCTACCCCGTCGAGACCCCTACCGGTGGTTACGAGGTCCCTCCCGTCCCGACCCCCAGCTCTGCTTACCCTGTTGAGCCCACCACCTACCCCGTCGAGACCCCAACCGGAGGTTACCCTGAGCCCTCCTACCCGGCGGAGACCCCCAGCTCTGCTTACCCAGTTGAGCCCACCTACCCCGTGGAGACCCCAACTGGTGGTTACCCTGAGCCCTCCTACCCCGTGGAGACCCCCTCGTACCCAGTCGAGACTCCTACCGGCTACCCAACTCCCACCGGCTACTACCCAACTGGCGCCCCCAGCGTTCCTCCCGTCTACCCCACCGGAACTGGTGCCTACCCCACTGGCACTCCCGTCCCAACCTACCCCGCCGACTCTGGCGCCATGGCTGTCGGTGCTCCCTTCGGGCTCGGACTCGCTGCCCTTCTCTTCGCCCTCTTCTAAATGGAGAGCCGCAACGAGCGTCCTTTTACTTTCTTTCCTCCAATTAGCCTCTTTGCAAAGATGTTCGACCCGGGAGAAACATACGACAATGCCCACATTGGCGTTTTAATTGGCGACCCCTTTTGATCTTTCGTCTGTATAGTCAATCAAATCTTGGGAGGCATGATTCCACGGATTTCTTTTTCTCCGATAAGGCGGATAATCTATGAAAACTTATCTTTTCTTTCGGAAAGAGTCCCTGGGCAAGAAGCAAAGAATCAATTGTGTCTACTCAAATACAGCTCCTTTTTTTACCCTACCTAATATATCCTGGTCTCAAGCTGGCGTTTTTTTGTTGAGTTTGGAAAACATCTTTTACTTTACGATCAGCTCCGTTGTGATTTAGAATATCATAGAAACTTATTATTTATGACAACAACCTGCCTGGGGGACGATTTGAACCCTGACTTGTTCTATTATTAATAGCAAGATTCTTCCCAAACTCTTCAATATTCTCCTGATTGCTGGCTGTGATAATGTTGGTATATGAACACACCTTCGTACATTGGACCCTTGGGCAACTTTCTACAGCTCTGCAGAGTAAAGACGACTGTCAAGGAAGGAAATATCCTGCCCAGCTCTCATCCAATCCTTCGTCCGCCAAAGCTGCCTCCCTTGCACTCTGCACGAGAATCGCGCTAAGTCGCGTTGTTTATTGACGCCTATCCCAATGCGGCTAGCGCCATCGCACCTCTCGTGCTCCATCTCCGTCTGTCTATCAAAACAAATAGCAACCAGCACAACAGCGGATTGCGCATATCACTGCTGGACCCCTCTTGTCCCTTACATGTAATTCCTCTGCTCTATATGCTATCTCAATCGCCTGCGTGGGATTGATAGTATACGCCTTTTCTTCGAGCTTACTGGAGGATCTGGTGGGCAGCTACCTAGGTACTCGCTGGTTTGCGGCACGACATATATCTAGATCCATATCCTGCACATACCGCATCCGTCTGAGATGGTAAGTCCTCGCGATTCCCGCGTTATATGAAGCATACCATTCTCATATTGTGCTTCTGCGCAACATCTCACCCCACAAGCTCTGTCTGCTATCATGCCCTCCGTTCATACTAACCCTTCGTAGGCCAGCAACCTCCGCCGTCTAGCGTCCGACCACGCCTCCCTCCATAACAAAGGCCTACCCCCCCACTACCTCTTCCCCCCTTCAAACGCCTCCTCGCTATTCCCAGATGACCTCACGCAGCTCACGATCCTCCTCACGGGACCCCAAGGAACCCCGTACTCGCAGGGTCTTTGGCAACTGCACCTCCGCATGCCGGAGGACTATCCCAAGAGTCCGCCAAAAGCAGCTTTCAAGACGCGCATCTGGCATCCAAATGTCGACGAGGAGTCCGGTGCCGTATGCGTGGATACGCTGAAGAGGGATTGGGAGTCTAAGTTGACGTTGAGAGATGTGCTTGTGGTACGTTTTTCCCCCAGGTTGATGTTATTAGTTACCGATGTGCTAAATCGCGAGAACTATCAGACTATATCTTGCCTTCTTATTCACCCAAATCCGGACTCTGCCTTGAATTCCTCCGCGGGGAGTTTGTTGCAGGATGATTATGAGGCTTTTGCACGACAGGCGAAGCTTATGACTTCGATCCATGCGCCGATTCCCAAGGGTATGAGAGATGCAGTTATGGAAGCGAAGCGCCGTGGGGATGATAGTGGCGCGGCTGTTCTAGAAGAAGGAGATCGCCTGCCTATCGGTTCACGGAAAGTGTCTACCAATTTATCGAGCGTTGTTATGAAGAAGCCTGTACAGAAGAACCCTGAAGGCCAGCGGATAGAAAAACTTGATATCAGGGTTAAGGAGGATCCTCGAAACGGATCGTCGTCGAGTAGTAGTCAGCAAGCGAATGAGGAGGAATCGGATACCGAAGATGCCGGTAGTGCATCAAAGGAAAATGACCCTTCGCTTTCGCCTTCCCCTGTCAGTTTATTTCCACCCAGCTCACGGAAAAGCGTGTTGGGAAAAAGGCCCTTATCCGTTCTTTCGACACCTAGCGAACCCGAGATGGTATTGGTCAATGATGATGATGCTGGCGATGAGGACGGCATGACTGCTTCAGAAAGGAATATCGCCGCAAACACGCCCCAGATGCAGGTGTGCCAGCAGCCACAGAGGAAGTCGCCTAAACTTTCCGAACTGAGCAAAGGCGTGAATGCGTCGGGCCGTCTGCGGGAGAGCAGTTCTGATCGGCGCCTCGGTTCGAAAACGCCTGATCCTCGAGATGGAAACCCAGGACAAGACCGTGAGATTCAGGTTTATGACGAAAGCTCTCGTCAGAACTCGCTCCTTCTCGGATCCTCGAATGAGAAGCGCAGCGATGAGAAAGAGAATGTCGTCGGATCGCCCACCATGCCTTTTTCGGCTGCTGTGTCTATGAGGGGTAGCAAGGAACAGGTTGTCAAACACAGGGTACCTTCGATGACGGAAAATAGTGGTTCGTCTGGCTCCCCGGCTTCGAAGGTTAAACCTGGCGTCTCTACAGCGGCTACTTCCATGAAGCCGTTGTCGAATCCAACCGCACGGAAGGTTTCGTCGTCTACGGCGAAATCGAAGCCGAGGGTTGGGCTGAGGAGATTGTGATTTATTGGTTGGTTGGTTGGTTATGATTATGCCGTGATGTTGCCTTTGGTTATGCATTTGTTTTGCTGTTTTTAGGATTATATTTGGATTGGGTACGGGGGTCCTTTCTGGGCCATGGTTGGTTTATGAAGTTATGAAATGACCCTTGGGACAACGATTACAGGGAGCGTTCATGTTATTTGGAAAGGGGCGGTTGGCTAGTGGGTGTATATTTCCTTTCTTTTCCGGTTCATATTTTATATTAGGGTGAGTGAGGCGTTTGTTTTATAGAGTTGGGCTGTGGATAGATGTTCCACCAAGGTTTGGAAGCATTCTTGATGTGATATGATGTGGAATGAATGCATATCGTTTTGTTCCCTTCATCTCTCTCCCCTTTTCCAGCTTTTGCTTGCATATTATATTGCGATCCCTGGTCTTATGTACGGGCAGTGAGCTTATCTGGCTTACTATCTGTCTCGTTCACATGTCATATTATCTTTCATGAAGGTACGTATAATAATGATCTGATATTTCTATCCCTATATTTTTGCCTGACTGACTGGTCTAACTATTAGGTCTAGGTACCTAGGATGGGTATTTCCCTCCTCCCGAGTACCTCGGATGTGCCCAAAGCGGATGTTCTACGGCATATATTGGGTCTGATTCATCTATAAGACTCTAACTATTCACGGAAAAGGGAGTTACTACTCGAAATGCACAGGAGAGTTCTATCCAGCCTATCTTTAGAGATATTGTGCAAAGTCACTGATATGATAGGATAGGATAGGACCCTTTCACTGATGGAGGTACTTTGTGATCAGCGCTTACTTACCTATACCTCGAAGCCCGTGCCTTTTCTTCAATGCTTGTGAATTGTGAATGGGTGGATGGGATGAGTGGGAATGTAGGTAGGTTTCTTCACCATTTTTTTTATTATATCCGATCTATCTACTTGGACTTTTTGTTTTCTTTCTTTCTTTCTTGCTTTCTTTCGTTGTCCCTTCTTCGTCTTTTCTTTATTATATTTTTTTTACCACATAAATACCCACCAGTTATCTCAATAGAGAAAAACTTATCTACAGCTTACTCTTTATAGAAAATACCAACTTATATCCAAGCACTCGCCCATCCCTATGCTGGAACGGACATGGCCTTCCTTGCATAACCATGCCTAACCCCTGTGTCTACCTGTCCCTAGTGGGAAGTTATTGCTTCCAGTCCCCAGCATGGGGGAAAGAACCCTGCCCTGATGGAGGAGTTATCGTCGAAAAAGAAGGCCAAGGCAAAGGGCAAAAACGACCGGTAAGTTTCAACTCTATTTCAGTAGCAAGTTACCACCAGTGCTTACCAGTTGCCACTAGTCCATTGTCTGCTAAGTGCCGCAGTTGCGGTTGGAAGGGGTGGAAAGTTTTGCAACACTGTTGTAAATCGAAAGTGTGACTTTAACAATCCCAAGAGTAGGAGAGAAACTACAAGGAAAAAGGGCAATGGTAAGTTCTGAATGTAACTAGTGGCTACTGAATATTACTGATATGATTAATAGGGATGAAGACATTTACTTCTTGATCCTATAGACCCAGCTATCTATCTCTATCTATGGCCTATCCGTGCGGCACAACTTGACTGATTCGAGACCAGAGGGATCAGGTCATTGGAGGTTTCCTCCTACTTAACTTAACGTCTAGCGTGGTGGGAGAAAAAGATGATTCGCGGCGAAGGACGACCAATGGGTTAATAAGGAAGACGCCGAAGGGACCAAATGAGTTGATTGAAAATATGAGAAGTCTCATACGGTGAAAGCCTCCAGGAAGCGCCGGAAGACATTAAAGATGAAAGAAATCACTACGTCTAACAGTCGCACGTATGCGTACGAAGATGGATACTCCACAAAATTAACCGTCTCGACGGACCTAATTTACCATCTACGGCTCGTCTATTCCCTATCCTCTATATACCATATCTCTGTCGAACGCGAAAAGGGGACGAACGTTCTTGAACTCAAAATGGAGCTCAATGCATGCCATGCAGAATGAAAGGAGCATACAATATACACGTATCTCATGCCGCTGCGGTCGGGCTTAGGCCTGCCTTCAATATTATCTATCTATACCCTGCGGTCTCGGGCTAAGATGGGTCGGAGAGATTACAGCGTCCGGAAGTCGGAAAAAGGCAAATATCCAGCCCAATCCCTGCGGGGCTTATGGCAGTTCCCTGACGTCTACGTGACGAGTGCTGCCTTTGGCTTTCCTGATATTTCGGTTCGTGAGACAGCCTGGGCTGGTTATCCCTTTTCATTGCTATACTGTTAAATCCACCTCTTCAGGGAAAGCCTGATCATACCCTCTTAATACTCGATCTATCTTCTCTTTTCCTCGTTGAACCAAGCTACTGCTTCCATAACGTCGGTTTGCAAACCAAGACCGTAAGAGAGGGCACGAATCGCACCCACATGAAAGTTTCGTCAACTTTACCCGGGAGTATAGTGCTCTGTATGGGCTACCGGTTGACACCAATGAGGATAATGCGCGGTGCCGCCAGTGTCAGAAAAACACCAAGGTTTGATTCCATAAAGGGATGCTGGCTCCCAATGATCTACTTCGCCTATGCTGTTTCCCTTTAGAAGTCTATGTGATCTCGACGTCACTGATGCAGACCCGGAGACTGACTGAGATCATCTAGATGTGATCGAAACCCGAATTTCTGACGATTCAGTTGGTGTGCCAGTAGATTTCCCTCAGCTAAACCCTGATGAGGAGCGAACACCCCTAAAATACTTGACTACAAATGTTCCAGACCTCCTGCTGTCAGAATTGGAGCATATCATCCAACTCGGAAACTGAGAGGCGAGACCGACATCCTGGAGGTCCTCTTGCACCCACTGCCGCCCCCGGAATCAACTATTGTTACGGATACGAACAATCATTCCACTATCAATACCCAAGCGTACCTAGAAGAATGTGTGTCATCACAGCTTGATGGCTTCACTTATTACAGATATGGCAACATGAAAGTTTTATTATTCCTGAGATCAGGGGGAGCATTTACAGCATGTTTAGATACAAGAGCTAGCATCTCACTCATATCACAGAGTAAGTACCCTTATTCAATTCTTTACAGATGTATCACCAGGCACATTCCCCTTCCCTTTGCGTGTGGGAGGTGTTGGGGGCAAAGCAGAGACGAGTGAAGGGTTTGCCAAACTTGTTATACCTGTTAAGACCGGCAAAGGTCCCCATTACCGTCAAGGACCAATTACATATCGTTACTAATTCACCTTGTCCCATGCTGATCGCATATATGATATCCCGTTCTACGACGAAGACCTGAGGCTTCAACTGAGGAGACCCTCAAAAGACAAGAAAATCTTGACAGTGGGTTTCTATTGGATACCTCGGATGCCGGATTTGCCGGAAAGTATCAGTCTTCTGTCTGAGGAAACCAAACATTCCAAACAACCTGGGCATGGGCGGCAATCTTGATACATCCATCAGGATACTATGGAACGTACCAAGTGGGTGGAAAATATGCTCTGGGGATGAAATCGCCTTTGAAACAAAAGATCCAGAAAAATTGCCACTGCCGCCATGGGAACTTCTCAATATGCAGTGGGTTTTGCAATGATTGCTAGCACTGACGGGTGTAGTAGATGAGGAAGACGACATCGAAAGTGATGATGATGGTGATGGGTGGGCGCTGCGTGTGAGCTCGGAAAGCACATGCACAAGTGTGGCCACTGCTCCCGCGAGCGGAAGCCCTGTTATATGGTAAGCTTTTTATACATTTGGTAGGGTATATTTGCAGCAGCGCTAATGTGGGCTCATAGGTCCCTGAGTCCGCCGCCAAATGCCCAGGTGTGACTCCCATCCACCGTCATTTCCGCCAAGATCTCATACATTTTTACAATAATTACTACTTCCCAAGCAGCCCATCTCCATGGGCGATACAATGTCCAAAAGGAAAACCTGACATAGCAGGAAACGATCATCTCAACCACAGAGTCATACCTATACAAGATAGTTGCAATCAGTAACGATATTGGTATGTTAGGGTACTCCTATTTCTTCCTGGCGCTGCCATTTATTTCCCTTTAATTTTAAATCATGGCTAACATCAGAAAATTCTTAGACACTTGTTGATTTTACGCACTTTGAATGACTAGGAGTCCATTCTTGAGAAGGCACTGGCCTGGAGAAATATGGGACTGAGCTCAACAGCATGAGTTTAAGACCAAAGTCATGGATATGGATATCGTCGACGGGACATTACATGGCTTAACTAACTATCAACAGCAACTGCAACCGCAATAGAAACAACTACGAAAACAACGAGGACGGATCCTCTCGGTGTCTTAATCTTAATGGCATAACTTCCCGAGGGTGGAGTTAATGCAATTTTACCTGGATCCTGGAAACCAGTTCATGGAACTATACATGATCAAATAGAATGAGGAGGCACAACGGGAGGATAGCAATAGAGCAATCAAGCGCCCAGCTATGAAGACCACAAAAACGGTGGAGGCGGGGCAAGACAACACAGATCGTAATGATGGCCTGCCACGAAGAAATATGGACATGAGCATAGGGATAAATGGAGAGAGACTATACCAATGCAGCCCGAACCAGCTCATCTCAGTCATTGGTGATGACAAACTAGCAAGAGTGATTTATGATGACCTCCACGCGAGGTCAAAATATGCTGCAGTACGTTTCCCCTTAACTTCCTGACCTTGTACTCTCGACTCTGAATGCAATTGCTAACCTATGTTTTAGTTAGTGGGCCCACATAGCGAAGTTGCCTGAATATTGAAAGGAAAGCTCTGCGGGAAACTCACCACAGCTCAAAAGACTGTCGGACACATGGATGGATATTGGGTGGGCTCTTAGTTTGGATGACCACCTCAGGGAACGGTGTACCATTCTACAGAAAGCAAGATGATGACCAAGTTCTTCAGATCAAGTATCTGTTGCGCAGACGACTTCCAGGGCGCTCTGCCAAAACAGCTACAGTGGGTCATACAAATACCCTGCTGACTTCGATACGGAAACCACAAGGAATTCATGAAAAGTGGATAACTGAAGGAATTTGCCCAGTATTTTCAAAAGAGCTTGCAGGAGCTACCACCTGCACTCAAAGATGGACAGGCATTCATGCATGCAGCTCTTGTGATGTTTTGACCAAAGCACGACCACACACTTCATGATCTTACCAGCAAGCAAGCGCTTGTACAATATCCCTTAACTGACCGTGAGCTCCGGCATCAGGCTGTTCAGTCACAAACCCACAAGAAGAGACCAGCCGAAGACCCGCTGGAACGGCCTGGATCAAAGCAGTTAGGAGTTAAGGAGTAAAATAATTAGGATGTTCAAAGTACATCGGATCAGCAACTTCATGGGAAGGAGAAGCAAGAGTCATGCCTCCCCAGGCCCACAAGACCTGTCCACCAACCTTGTTGACCTATTTAAACATCGTGACAATAGCCGCCTTGTTTTATTCTCCAGAATTATCTTGAGAAACATACTCTAGGAAGATAGCTTCTTTCTGCCCTATTTACCATAATTCCCCA
Organism: Emmonsiellopsis sp. PD_5; assembly: GCA_032988985.1. Taxonomy (NCBI): domain Eukaryota; kingdom Fungi; phylum Ascomycota; class Eurotiomycetes; order Onygenales; family Ajellomycetaceae; genus Emmonsiellopsis; species Emmonsiellopsis sp. PD_5. The sequence goes on from JANTQI010000015.1 coordinate 48,280, forward strand.
CCCTTTGGTACGCTGGGTTGTTTCATTACCTTGGAATATTATCTTACCCCCTAATGACATGAGGAGAAGCAACCAAACATCCTGATGGCTGCTCATATTGTTGATGAAACTGGGCATTTTATGTGGAGGGTCTAGTTAACCGCTTGCATGTTCTTATTAACCTATCCAAAACATAAAACAAATATATCCTGTCTTGGATTGGTGAGCATGGTGGCCATGATCGGTGATAGGGGAAAGACGCTCTACATTGACTACAATGGGAACCTCACAATGCTGACGACCACCACCAGATTGGGCGCATTCGCGGAAGACCTTTAGCCAGAACCAACCCGTTGGGAGATCGACCGGCCGGTCCTGGACGAAATCTGCCTACTCGGCCTACCCCCCGATATTCCCGACGATTCCATCCTTTGCATGCGAGGAGATGTCAGCTGCCACAAAATTGTTGGCCCTTCAGCAGCTCCAAGCCTCCTGGCTCTAGCCAATGATAGTGGAGGTTGAATAGGATGGATTTATGGGCCTGTTCCCTGGAGGCTCTGCAGGGATTACCCTGCTTGCTGGTATTTTTTTGATGTGATTTTTAAACTCCTGTTACTTGGTGCCTTTCTCTCGTTTTTAATGAATACCCTAATGATGATGGTTATGAAAAGAAAACGTGGTTCATGAGATGGGTTTTGCTCCTTCCTGGATACCCTCATCACGTACCACTTCCCCTTGGCCCAGGTGATTGCGACTTCTGGGCTTCCCCTTTTGATAGATACTCTTGCCTATTTCATCTATCATGACATGTCCCTTGAGCTTGAGAATCGTCTCCCGCTCGTTGAGGACGATTCTCTACTCTCACTCTTTGAAGTTGATTCTCTCTCACTCTTTGAAGCCATCCAGTCATGGAAGCACTCCCTGAGTCAGACAAGCCCACCACAATGGCTGACATATCCATTGATGATGATTCCAAAGCTCATCAAATGAATTCCCAGGCCCATTGAAGCACTCAAGTCATCCAGTCATCCAATCATATCCATTGACTAACTGACTAATGCATATACATGGTCCACCGTTACTACGGACGCATGAGAGGTGTACACCAATCCTGTGTATCGAACTGTCCTTGCGCCAGACAAGGAGACTATTGAAGCAATCTGTTGTCAATTTCCTCTGACCTTTGCAGCAAATCTTTATGAAATATTGATAGCATTGGACCCCCCATCCATCGATTTTTTCAAAACCCTACCGAAATTATCTGAAATTACAGAAACAAAGGCTTGGGGGGTATATCCTCCTCCTGGAGAAGGAGGGGGCCCCACCAAAACTTTACATAGGATCTAGCACTGACACCAGAAGCCAGGGCGGCACCGGTCGACGAACTCTAGACAGCACGAGGAACTCCTTTGCCATTGTCATCATTTAACGAAAAGAACGATACCAGATTCGCAACGGGGATCTTGGCCTTTTTTTGCTCACCACCCAGGATTCAGAGACCCTGTTCAGCGTGGACCTAGGTTTACAAGTCCCTCAAATACTGACAGTATGGCCAATGAACTGGCCTCTTTATTCTTGCCAAACTTTTGTCCAGCTCCGGCTTATACAGAAGGGAAAACCAACACTATTGATACCGAAAACCCTCGATGTCCGCAAAACCAAGTTGAAAGTCCAGAAATACCACACGTCTCCACACCAAGTTTTTCTATTAAACAATATTGGACCTTTTGAGGACAGCCATATGTTAAGGGGTTTAGCAAATGCTATTGAAAGGGGAACGTTTTCTGTCCAAAAGGGATATGCTGGGAGAATCATTCTTGGTCATTATTTAGTGGTGTGCTCTGACCCACCTGGGTTCCATGAAGCCTCATTTCCAATTCAAAAATTACAAAAAGAAGAGGTGGGCCGGGTTAAAGTTTGGAAGGCACACATGCCTGGCATGGGCCTCATAAATGTTTGATCTGTGAGCATGTATGCCTGCATGCTTGCAACCTTGTTGGGGCAGCATCCTACATCCAGTGACAGATCAAAATTTGACAATCCAGCATCATGCCACAATCTCCTTTACTTCCTCAGCCACATATTCACATACAACTTCTGTGATGCTATGCTGGTAATGCTACTCCTTTAATCAGATGGCCATCCCTCATGGGACTTCACTTGCTGACGCCTTTATCAGTGTCTTGTTCCAGGATTAGCTGGCTCCACTTCATTCTCAAGGTCTGCAAAACTCACAGGAGGTATCTGCTGCTGATGTACCTCCCTTCAGTAGTCTGAGTGATGGCTCTTTTACAACGTTCTCACCGTTAACTTCCCTTGGTGTTAGACTCTACCAACCGACAACACTATGCTGGTCCATTTCAAGTCTACCATCGCTTCACTTAGCACGCTCTTCCGCGCCGGCAACACATTACCCCTATCTGTTATTACGCTATTTAGCCAGACGCGGAGACAAGGAACCCTAAGGGGATGACTTCAAAGAAGGTTCATAAATGGAAACCGAAACCCGCTCGGGACCGGAGTAAAAATGACAAAAAACGAAAGGCTCCTAGAGAGCCTACTGATGAGGAACACTCATCGCGATGGGATGTATCATGATGAGAAAATGCTTGGAGTCATCATTGATGAGGCCCGATAGACCCGATCGAAAATGGGGAAGGTACGCATGCGTTTATGGACTAGCTATGGCGCTGGGGATATCGCCCGGGCCTGCATGGCGTTGGCATTGTTGCTTGCCGTCGTGGCATACTACCCGTTGGCTGTCCTAGGCACCTTTCTGACTTATTTACCTTGTCAGAAGGGCACAGTCTTTCAAAATGAGTTCTGCAATGAGGAAGCTTCAGGCTCACCGGCGTTCCCCTTCATTAGGATTGAAAAAAAAGTACTAACCGAGGTATACTGTAGAACGATGCTATGTTTTCCCAGTTGGAACTGATGGCAGGGAAGCCAGCAAGTCATCCTACTGTCCCCGTGGTACTAATGAATGCTACACCGGTTGATTGAGGACCACCCATGATAAGTTAAACCTGTTCAATGGGGCCTGTACCCCTGAACGGCAAGATTTTGAGAGAAAATCCACTCGACAAGGACTGGCGCGCAGCATTCAGAGCCGTTCATTCCCTCTTCACTAGAAATAGTCTATCCGGCCTCCACCCGGACTCTGCACTGCAAATAGACATATTTGCAACCAGTCCCTCCACTACCACGACATCTCCCGCTGCCTCCCAGATCAGCAAGGAGAGAGCAACTGAAGGTCACTGCTTAATGAACCTTTTATGATACGTACTTTGACCATGGCCAGAGATCATCTTTCCCCATCACAGCGGAAGATCTATTTAAAGTTATAAATAATACATTTCATCCAGCAAGTAGTCCCATTTTAATCAGCTTTGTAATATCTTCCCTGGCCTGCTTGGCCTCTGAAAGTCTTTAAAGACAAAACAGAACCTAAGACTTATATAAAAAGAGCTATTAAAAAGATTAGATTCTAATCCCCGTAACTTCGGGTTTCCATGTGTGTGGCACCTTAACATACTAGTCACTAAAGATAGTTCTTAAGTGCATATAATTATATTAACTAGATCCTTCAGGGATAATGGCATGCTATTTTGGCACAGAATGTCTTTTTAATAAATATTACCAATGGTGCATAGGGGGAATTCCATTCACAGCTGTAAGAGCACTAATAAAGAAAGGAGAGGGGGAAATTTTTTAACAGTCCATCTATATCTATTCTTCATTAAAGATTATTTTGACATATCATATAGTAATTATCTTCTACAAAAGATTTCATCGACCAAGTTATACAGAATCCATGAGCACAGATCACTTCAAAGGAGTGGCTTGAGCCCATGATATTAATATTCTGCAAATTTGTAGCAAAGGTTCAGTCGAGCATCGAGATAGAGTCCGTAGTCAAGATCAGGGGTCAAGATCAGGGGTCAATGAAAAGGTCCTCTCTGCTGCGGCCGCTGCTTAGTCACCCACCAGTGTCTTCTACGCGCTGACCCTTCAGGGTCTTCCAGCCTCCTTGCTGCATCCATAAACCCGCAAGCCATTCACCAAAAAGAGAAAGTTACCCAAGATTATATCTGTAACCGGTTAAGCAGCTACTCATAACTATGACGCGTCCGATCTACGACCTGATGCTGAGAGGACAGCAGGTCCTGGTAGCCGGCCAGAGAGCTTCATATCTAGTGGATCGCGCGATCAAGAGCAACGTTTTCGAGGGCCACATTCAAGGCACCTCAACTCCGTGAGTTGAGCACAGCATAACGCTTCATCGATTGCCGACAAAAACTAACTGAGTGACATCCATCGACAGCGTCATGATAAAAACAGAGGACCTCCCCATTTTGTATAAGCGGGAGGTGGGTGCGTATCAGTTCAACTGCATCCAAAACTCGCCTGTCATAAGATCATTGCACGAAGCTGTCGATAATGGTACAGACAAATGCCTGGTATTTGAGTGGATGGACAGTGACTTGTGGTCATTGCGGCATCAACGAAGATCTCCCAGCAACGCGCTTCCGAAAGTGGTCGCAAAATCGGTCCTGCAAGCTCTGACGGCTTTTGCAGACATGGATGGGCAGGGCGCTGCTGTCCATACAGGTACGAGTGTCTCCCTTGTCCTTGAGCTGAAATGGTCGGATTCTTCTATATAATATTCAGTATAAGCTACTAGTAACTAACGCGTTTTCTAGACGTCAACCCAAACAACATCCTGGTCTCCGGCGCTGATTCGGCTTCACCAATTGTGAAGCTCGCTGACTTGGGCGGTTGTAAGTAGCCTTTATGTCCCTGCAACTACTATGTTCTTGTTGTCTGACTCAGTATCGGCAGTGATCCGGAGCGGAAGATGCTTCGACGAACGTATCCAAGGTCTCGCTATACGCGCACCCGAAGTCTGGATGGGTAAGCCAGTAACTCCCGCGTGTGATGTATGGTCTGTGGGCGTTAGCGTAAGTCAACGCCTGCCATCTTCCTCCACGGCTTGAAGTTTACTAATGGCCCTCAAGTTGGCTCATTTTCTCGCGACCAAGACATTGTTTGGACCATCAGGTCTCACCTTTCAGATTTCATTGAAATCTCCTGAGACCTCGAAAGCAGCGTGGAGCATCGGAAACCTCTTCCAGCTTGTTGGACTTTTCCCCTGGGAAAAGGATTCTCAGTACGCAGAGGAGTTTGAACTTGCGAACTCTCTTGTTACTGGGGGTCTCATTGATACAAAGTCACTGGAAGACGAGCTTTCAGTCATGAAGGTCCCGAAGGATTGCGTCGAGTTCATTCGTCATCTCCTGACTTGGGATCCGGATGAGCGACCAACGGCTGAGCAAGCGCTTAGACACCCATGGCTTCAGGATGTCGCTTAGAAAGTTATTGGGTTCTTCTATTGTTGAGGGTGGGAGCAATCAAGGGTCACTTCATGTCTTTATGTTGTCTAGCGTTGGACTGGACTTAATTGCTAGCAACACTAGCAGTACAGAATCGAGGAAACTTTGAACTATTGCGCATTCGCTCATCTCCTTAGGTACAAGACAAAACCACTCCCACCATTGAATACCCAAAACCGAAACGAAAATTGATGACGCATCCTCTAGGAGGATCGACACTCGACTTCCCTCCTCCACCCGGAATCAGAGGCTGAGATTTTGCGAACCACCCGGCAGCGCAACCCACGAAGCTTCAGACAACCGGCTAATATCAGATCAGCACTCTTGCATCACACCCTCCTCGCGATACCAGAACATACCTTTTGCTGGGCTGGATTGGTGGTAACATGCCCCTTGACAAAGTCGGGCTCCTCCTCTTTGTCCGCAACGAAGGAAAGGTGGTTCTCGAGATCCAGATCACTTTCGTGGGGCATTGAACTAGATAGTAATGGTAGGAGGTTAGCGATGGGAATCTGCCGTGTTATGGAGTTCGACTTGAGAGGGAGTGCATACGTTATTCGCACTTCTGTGAGCTGTTTCTTTTGCTCCTCCGTGAACAAGATATTCCCATGGTATGCATGCTCCACCTTTCGGAACATCGCGTCGACGACCTTGGCATCAATGGTATCGACAAGACGTCTAGCTACGACCGTGCCTCGGACGGTAATCTCCCGCGCGATGACGACTGGGATTCGTCGGATCCCTAAATATCCAATGATACGGCCGCTCATGATGAACAGGGGAAGAACAAGACAAGTGAAATATTGCGGAGATTAGGAAGGCTGATCAGAATGAGGACAGTTGATTCAGAGGCGAACGTTTGCTAAATTGCTTACTGGTCAAAAGAGTCCAAAAACATCATCAAGGTTATGGGGCTTTATATGTGTTGAGTGATGTCTAGACGACAGCACATAGCAGGCAACAGTCTGTAACTATGCCACTACGCCCCCTGCACCCTGCCTGCATGGTATTCAGGTTGGGCTCAATTGATACATGCGTGATAGGATGAGAAGAGAGCTAAAGACAAACAGCGGCTAGAAGAACATTTCATCCAATGCAGCGCTTAACTTCTCTCACCCTTCATGGAGAATCACAAATATGAAACAAGGCACTTGGAGCTAAAATGTAGAACCACTGGTCGACAGCTCTCAATGCTTCATTGTCAAAGATAGATACTGGGGCAGTCAATCCACGATTCTGGAAATAGAATGGACAGCAACCTGATAGAGCCTAGGCAACAAATTCCCAGCTCTGTGCCCTCCCAGCCTATCATTCCCAACGGACCGGTCGGGATGCAAAACTCTGGGCGGCTGCCCAGGGTAAACAACGCTTGGCCATAGGTTCTGTTGCCGCGGCTCGCGAAGATACGTTGTCCTTCAATCTGGAAGAAGAACAGGGGTCGACCGTTCGAACGCCTGGCCAGGGGTGTGCACAAGCGCTTCTGCTTCTTCGTGCTTGAGCCGGTGCCTCATACTTGCCGGAGAAGGCCGAGGAGGAAGAATTTCCTCGCCGGACTTGATTTTTCGGGAGGGCATTTTCCACTAGCGATGAGCAGAATTATGTCGGCGCGTACCTCATTACCGCTACCATTTTGAAATGTGGTCGAGCTCGCAAATAATACACCCAACCTCGATCACAAAGGGATTATATGTTCCAAAGCATGGCTGGCTAACAGAGGAAATTCAAAATTAACCTCGAACACAGACCAAAAAGTGGATTACTGCAGCAAGCTATCCTTGACTTGTTAGAAATTGGCCAGGGAGGTGAGCACATGGTTCATCCGGTGTATGGCGAGAGGCAATCCGCTTCGACTACTGGTACCGAACACTGGGAGAGCCTCCTGCGGCGTAGCCTACCCATGCCCGCATGATTCCCCTCGATTGAGGACAAAGTGACGGCGAACTGTAATTACTCATTGGAATGGAACTGGGCGAACCTGGGATGGCACAGTCACAGTCGCATCGTGAAATTGCTCGATGCTGTTTGTCGCGAAGCGCTCGGACCTCTCATTCCTGTGGCCAGAAATAGTCGGGACTTATGCATGCATATAGAGAGGCGGTTGGGTGAGAACTAGTTAGCTTTTTTGCGGCGCGGCCCATGCCCAAGATCTGGAAATCATGGCACGCTGAGGTTCTTTAACAGCCTCCCAGGGATATGTTCCCCTTGCCCTCGCCCATCTCACCGAATCAAACCACAACATTCCGCCCCCTATTCAAATCCAGGGCTTGTTCCGCTAGATTACTGAGTATTTCCCCTACAAGATTTTCCTCTCGCATGACTGCACAAGGACCCGCGAAGGACCCGCAAACGAAGCCCTACCGCAGCGCCAACGAGATGCTAGGGAATTGGTATTCACGCGGTTGGAGTAAGAACTAGGGGATAGCCGGATAACGCGGCATAATCCCTGGGGCACCCGTGGATGGGAAACAGGACACGGGACGAGGGGGAAAGAGGACGAGGAAGTTCGTCGTCGTTCAAGGGAGCGAGGTCGGGTTTATATAGATCTGGAGTGGGGCGCATAGCGCGCATTGCGGACCAATGGCAGGCCTACCTAGGTATTCCCTCCCCTTTTTCGCTGCTTGCCCCTTTTTTCCCGCTGAGCAAACCACCCACTTATCTGTAAATAGACAGGATAGGCTCAGCAGGAGGGAACTGATATGTTAAATCCCATCTCTTAATAAAACAATACCCATATAGAAACTTGAACTAGTTTAAAATTTCATACACCCTCTTCTCATTACAATGTGCTACTGAACAAACTTTTTATCTCCCACGGTCACACCCCATTACAGAAGAAACTCCATTGAAACAAAACGATAAAAGTAAAAGCACTCTTTTTATTTCACCTATGTATGTAAAACCTAGCAATATCAATAAATATATCATCTGACAACAACGGTGATACCAAATAACAACTCAATCTCATCCATCTCCCCCTCCAGCAATTTCAGACACACAAAAAAATGATTATAACCAGCTCCTAGAAACCTCCACGCTATTATAAAATGCAAAACTGAAAATAAACTGCTATCTCATCCGTATTCTTTGCAACTTAAAACTCATCTTCTCCATCCATAGTATTATTAACTCAACGCGAGTCACTTCTCTCACTTCTTTTTCTTCAACTTTCTTTCCAGCTCTTGTGTCCCATTTTAACAAAGGTTTGGCGCGTCTGTGTGTTGGACACCCATTTACCACCTAGTGATGGTGAACACGGATTCCTAAATCGTCTAATCACTCGGGATTGACGCGTAGGAATATAAACGACGGAGGAGGGAGAACCAAACCGGGTGTTAGGAGCTTGGACAATATTAAACTGGCCATATGTGAAACGAGGCTTCGACAAAAGAAAGACTATCCGCGACAGCGAGAGTTGTTGGGATTAATGTCGGCAAAATATTTTGTGAAACAACGCGATACCAATGACATTCGACGAAGAGAAACATATAGAACAGTAGACTGAAAACTAGACCGTAAGAGGAACGTCCTACCTCTGTGGACAGTTACAGAGCATATGGATTCATCGATCGAATAGTAAGGCAACTAAATACCTGGTCAGCATAATAATCGGCAAGTTTTCAAAACGTTCTTATACTTACGGTGGGCTCTTGCTAAGATCTGTTTTCAAGATAATTGGTACGCGGGTCATTTCAGTGACATCCTGAATGTATTCACCATCCTCCTCACGCAGCTTGAAAAGCTTGAAATACTTTTCTTTGTTTGTCAACTTGGTTTCAGGGGCGTCGACAGTATTGGTGGCAATCTTTGGATCGGAACGAGTGCGGTGAGGAGCTTGTTGAGCGTGGCCATTTCTAGTGGGAGATGGTGGCATGCTTTGAGTCGATCGATCCACTGGGGAATTGAGCGACACACCAGCTGCCATTTCGGTGACTTCCGAAATATCATCATCCTCGTCATCATCGAAAAGAGCGTCGACATCATCGGTTGAGATGGTGCCAGTGTCAGTCTGTTTCCGCTGGGCCTCTTCTCTCTCTCGTGCACGCTCCCGGGCGGCCTCCGCTTCGCGAGCGGCAGCAGCAGCTGTGGCAGCGCGCGAGCTTTGGGTGGCCTTGGGTCGCTCGTCCTCAGGGATGTAGGCAGATGATGGGACGCCCTTCTCCCAATACAACTCAAGCACACGCTCGTCCTTGCGGTACTCAGCTTTTTTCAGGGGTAGCTGATCGCAGTGGACACGCTTCTCAAACCCAAATTCTGGGATCAAGACATCGAAGGCGGACTCGTAGACACACAGCACAATGCCCTCGCTGATGAGGTCGCCTCCAATATCGTGTCGCTTCTTGTCCATGATGCGGCAAGATTCAATATGGACACTCTGCTCCTGGGCATTCTGAGCCGAATCTTTCTTGTTGTTGCACTGTTCAGCAGTCTTGGTAAGACTTTCGACATCGTCGGTAAATTCAATTGTACCGTTGGAAAGAACGGCCTCAAGTTGGCGATGGACGATGATATCCGCATAACGCCTCGAGGGATTGGTAAAGTGAGTGTAGAGCGGCAAGTTAAGAACGTAATGCTGTTGTTGGTCTGCTGGCACACTTCCGGCGACGTAATACTTTGCACGTCGCATAGCCTTGAGGAGCAAAGTTTCCATGCCCTAATCAGATATCAGTAAGCGGGTCTTTTTAAACCAGAAAAGAAATCAGTCATGACATACCTTGCGAATATCAGAATCCTCAATCTTGAAGAGACTGGTTTGGAGTGTACCGCTGCTGGCGGCATCAATGTCATAACCCAGCCGAGTCATTCTGTCCACAAAGGTTGTCAGGCGTCGGGCATTTGGCGATGTCTGTCGGCGAAGAAGGGCCTTTTCGGGAAGAGCTGAGGCAAGTTTCTTAGCGACAAACGAGTTCGCCTTGTGGCTTAGTTCCTCAATCAGTTCATGTGCGGGTGTGGAGTCGAAAATGTTGTGCTCGACAGGAACATTCTCATCATCGAGTTGGTAAAGGAGTCTGAGCGACGGGATCTTGGAGGATCGGTTGCCAAATCGCGATTCTCTGAATTTGACAGCGATGTTCTGGAGTTAAAAATTATTGGTTAGCAAAAGGCGGTCATGGATCATGATAATTGTGGACTCACGTTCAAAGTCTTGATATCTTCTGCGGTGGCACCGTGAAGTTCAACATCTGGGGTACCGCTGAGGACGGCGTCTACGTCATCGTAGGTCAACTTTCCAGAGCTCTTGATTATACCCTTGCCAATCCAGGGTTCACCTTCGACGACGCCGGTGGCGGGGTCGACCTGGAAGACAACACTGACGGTTAATCTGTCCTCCCCGGGCAAAAGCGAGCATATTTCAGTCGCTAGACGGGGTGGGAGCATGTTGACCACGCGGTTCATCAGGTACACGCCAGTACCCCGCTTCTTTGCTTCGCGATCAACCAGTGAGTTGACCTTTATAAAATGAGCGACATCTGCAACGTGAATACCAACCTCCACCTTTCCATCGGGAAGAGATTTGACATGGATTGCGTCATCAAGCTCCTTAGTACCGTTGGGGTCAATGGTGAAGGTGGTTTCCTCGCGGAAGTCCCTTCTGGTGGACGTGAGAGCCTCGCCCTCGCTGGCCACGGACCATTTGTCCCAGCCAACGTTTTTCAACACGGCTTCAGAAAACTCGTCAGACGCGAAGTTGTTATCGCGGAGAAGGGCATCAGTTTCGACTTTCAAGTTGCCCATTGGACCAAGCTGTTCAACGAGGGTACCAAATGGATGAAGAGAAGTAATGGGCCAGCGCTTGATACATGCAACGAATATGTTGTTGGCATACTCTGCGTGCTTCTCAACAAAGTCGCGAGGAGCTTGCTCAGTCGGGATTGCAATTAGAGGAACACGCTTGTCTGTAGGTTTGAACCACACAATCTTTGGCTTGTCCTGTTGGCGTTCGTGGTGATGACGGGCATGGGCACCGTCTCTGGCTTGTCGTTCCGCTTCCTGCTTCTCCTTGGTAGCTTGGCTGCTGGGTCGAAGAAGGCCGAGAGAGCCAGAGAACATCTGGCCTGCAACACGTTCAATAACAGCGACAACGTGGCCTGCGTACAGTGGCTTCTGCTCATCACTGATCTCATCCTCCTCGACAAGAAGAAGAGATTGGCCTTCAACTTCGACGTCATCGTTCTTCTTCTGAGTCGGGCGTTGGCGAAGACTGCCTCTGCGACGAATGCTTCCATCGGGAGCAATCTGAGGGCTTTCGCCGTTGGCGACGGAATCGGAGCGACCGTTCTTCTCCAGGCCAGCAGTGCTACCGCTTCTTGTGTCGGTAATATCTTTACGCTTCTTCTTCTCCTCCTTTTCACGCTTCTGACCCCAGACTTCGTCAACGTCGAGAAGCTCCACGGCAACAAGATCTCCCTCAAGGGCGCGGTTTCTATCTTTGCTTCCACAGATAAAGATATCCGCGTCGAGATCAGGAGTAGTGACGTATGCGTCCGATCTGTTTTTCTTGTTGACTCGCAGAATGCCAGAAACAAGCTGGCCGTCGTTGAGCAGCGCAGGCAAGCTTGCCTGAGGAAGGTAAGGTGTAAAGAGCGTCTTGCGCTGCTGTTGCTGTTGCTGCTGGGTAGACAGCTGGGGAGCAGCGTGTTGGGCAGTTGGCAAGCCTAGATTTTGACCATTCAGCTGACTCTGTTGCATTGCCTGGAGTTGAGCAATCTGGAGAGGATTCAAGTGCTGACCGGGGAACATTTGTGGCGTCACCATAACTGGTCCCTGAGGCAACTGGATGAATTGCGGCTGAGTGGGATACTGGAAGGCACCAATAGATCCAACCGATTGATTGACGGAACCGCGGGTACGATGGCCTGGCTGGAAGCCTTGTCCACCTGGCTGCTGGCCAAAGCTACCCATGGGGGCCCGTGGTTGATCCTGGGGTTGGTTCTGGGGGCCACTCTGCTGACGCCAGTTGCTATCGAAATTTCTTGAAGCGGACCGCCCATGCCCTGGTTGGCTGGCACGTCTGGTATCCGAAGCGCCAGTTCCTTCACTTCCTTGGGGATATAGGAAACCACCCGCACCCCTTCCACCAGAACCACCGCGGCCGCTACCAACAGCCAAGGACTGACTGCGCATATGAGAGGCAGGGCGAACATTTCCGGCGCGTTGAACACCTAGTCCCTGAGGAGCCTGGGAGGTAGGGGTGGAGGTCTGTTTATCGCTTGAAGAACCTTCACCTTGGCTGGTGCTAGAGGCACCGGATGCGCCTGGGATTGGGAATTGGAAGCCAGAGGTGGTTCGTTTCTGCTGGGCGAGTTCAGCAGCCTTTCTGGCTTCGGGCAGAGCGAGCGAATGACGGCGTTGATGGCCGGCTCCTGGAGGGGCGCCGCGGCCCCGAGGTTGGTTTCCGTTCTCGCGATTTTGACTGGATGGGCCCTGTCCTTGGCCCTGGTTGTAGTCGCCATATGCCGAACCAGATGCTCCGGAAGAAGGTGCGGGCGGTGGACCCCCCATACCTACATTAGGGAGGGCAGACTGGTTACGGCGATGCGAGGGTTGATTCTGAGCATTCATGGGGATGCCCAAATGCTGTTGTTGCTGTTGAGCTTGGGAAAACTGGAAAGCGTTCTGACCAATATTTGGGATTCCCTGGGGTTGCATTGTAGGAGAGTACCCCTGGATTGGCTGTTGTTGGGCTTGCAAAAGCCCAAGATTGTTGACGTATTGTTGGTGAGCGGCAGCAATCTGCTGTTGCTGCTGTTGGAGCAGCTCGATTTGCTGTTGCAAAGCCAATTGTTCCACTGCATATTGTCAGCACACGAGTCTTTATCAAGCATGGCCAACGAGATGGGACCAAAAACATACTCATCAAAGGAGTAAGCTCCGAGGGGCTTCTCCTGTGCGCAATATGAAGGCGTCTACCGGCCGGGCCTGGGATCGAATTGTTATTGTTGTTATTATTGTTTGGCGGCGGCGGGGGCGGCTGTTCCATCGTTGTTTAAATAAAGCACGGTGCTTTGATTATGCCGTACAACTTAGTGTGAGCGGGATGGTGTGTGAGGCGCCGAAAAAGAAAAGAATCGACGTAAGGTTATTATACCACGCCCAATGACAGAGACTCGAGCTACTAGCCAATGTTAAAGAGACTTGGTATGCAGCTTTTGGGGCGACGTGGCTTGTCTGAGAGGTAGATGGGGGAACACGTTAGCAACGATCACGGGGGGAGAATTGGAATCCAGCCGGGGGGATGTCGAGGGGGGATTGTGCGGGGGAGAGGGGGGTAAAGGAGAGAGAGAGGAAACGGGGGGGATTCATGAGACAAGCTGAGCAGGACTTACGACCAGGCAAGTGATAGAGCGGAGCAGTTATAAATTAAGAGTATGTAGTAGCGGGGGGAAGGACAGTGCTCGAAGTACGGGAGCGGATCTCGTCTGTGCAGAATTGGGGGGGAATTAAAGGACAGGCTCGAGAACCAGCAGCGGAGAGGAGATGGGGATGTTTGTTGACTGATTGTTGACTGTTGTTTGTGATTCTGGCCTGGCAAGCGGCAGAAGGAGAGGACGAGGCGGCCGGCTGGCAAGGAGAGACCAAAGCGGCGGGAGACACTGCGGCTCGGCCACACACGACGGCGAGGACGCGGGAGCAGAAGCTGGGCGGACTCCAAGCAGGAGCTGCGGGAGAGCAAGACAGCGTTAGACAGGTGGACAGGTGGACGGGTCTACAGCAGGATAGAGAGAGCTGAGGCTGCTGGGATCAAGCAAAGCAGAGAGGGAGGGAGGGATGGCTGCTGTCTGGACAAGGAGGGAGGCAGCACCAGAGACAGACAGCACAGCAAACAACGAGGGCAGCTGGACAGCAGAGACGCAGACGCAGAGACACAGAGAGAGAGGACACAAGCAGGCAGAGAAGGACAGGACAGACAACAGAGACAGACACAGAGAGAGAGAGAGATACAAAGAGAGAGGGAGGAGAGAGGAAGAAGACGAGAAGGTGAGGGTGAGGCCAAGTCCGATGTGGAGGGCAGCTGGCCAACTGCGGTTTAGCGCCGCCAGCAGAGCCGCCAAGCCTGAGACTGCCTGGTTGGTCTGGGGAACACGCTAGCTGGTAGGGGGCTTTAACTAACTCCCGGGCATCTCTAGGCATGTCTAGGGGTGGAGGTACTGGGGGATTGCCAATTGGGACATTGTATGTACTCACCTCACTCACCAACACGCCCTCGTCTCACACGTGCTCCTCCCAACACTCGAACCGTCGGAGATTTCACCTCGCGCGTCTGGCTTCGTCTGCGGATGTTTCATACATGGGCTGTGGAAACGCCTGTTCGTTTTCTCGCGGGGCTAGGGCGGGCGCCCTGCAGGGGGATACGGAGCGGGCTGCCAGTAAAGCTGGCGGGGTGGGAGCGAAGGCAAAGTCAGACAGAGATACTAGTAGAGATAGAGACACTAAAATGAGGCGGAAAGGGACGGCGAGAGAGAGAAGAAATGAAGGCTGTTGTGCTGTGATAGAGTAGTAGAAGGGGGGAGAGAAGGGGGGTCTACAGTATATATAGCAGAGCTCAAGCTGCCCGCGTCTACAGAGCTATATTCGCCATCTCCGCGCCGGCTCGAGTGGATGGCACGGCGGTGGTGAGCTAACTATGATGCAGCTTATACCAGACAAAACAGCTGCTACCAGAGGACCAAAAAGCTTTTCCCGTCTGCTTCTACTGAGAATGCCCGCTGTAGCGCCCATCCATGGATCCAAGCTCTCTCAGCTCCGCTGTCTGCGGCGACTGAGTTTTCGAGCTCCAAGCCTGGCTCATAGACCGAGTCCAGCCGCGTTTTAAGTGGTTAAAAGTGTTTTCTGGTGGTCCCTGTTGTGCTGTCTTCTGCTGCGTCTAGCGATCAGCGCGATTAATTAATCGCTAATACAGGATCTCCTCGCGGTTGTTAGCCACGTTAAGCGACGGCGAGGTCACTGTCTCTCTCTTCTGCTCTGTTGGTGCAGGCAGTTATTTCTCTATCCACCGTCTATCGTTATTGTTTGTTATTAGCAGCTGTGTTTTCCCATCCAGAGTTTTTCTCCCCAGCCACTCGCCAACAGCAGGAAACCCCGTTGAATTTATTTATCCGCTACCGCCCCGTTGGCCTTGCAACCACGTCAACGACCGCTCTCTTTTGGATTTGCCAGTTCCAGCTGCCCGTCAGCTTGCGTCGTTGCGTCCGCCCGTGTCCGTCAGTTTCAACTGCTGCTTCAACGTTGAGGTTAAACAGGTCGTGTATAAGAATCGGTGGCTGGGGTCAAACCACCATCTTCACCACACAACGGCTGGACGACGAACACACATCCTAGATCCCAGATGATAACGGCTGATTCCCTTACATTACCGGTCATGGGGATAGCCTAGCCATATCAGCACACAATTGCCATTCGTTGCGGCCCATTCCCTCGAAACCACGCCTGATACCATCCAGAACATCCCGCCTACCTTTATCTTCAAATTCGCCGTCACAATCGTCACAGCAACCACTCCAACATCAAATACATCATTGATCAATAGTCAAACAGACCGCTCTGTCTAAGCCTCCTACAATTTATCACCTTCATACGTTCTTCCCGCCACCCCGCCCTTCACCACCATGGGTCGACCCCAACTCTACTCTCCGCGCGCTCCCGACAGCCCGTCGCGCCAGCTCATGCTCGATCTGGCCAGGGACCTCGAACAAGTCCGCCTGCACAACACTGAACTCAAAAAGGTTAGAGCCTACGAGCGCCGTTCGTTCTACGAAAACCTCGACCGGCTCGACCGCGAGCGCGAAGAAGTACACAATGCCGCCCTGAGCGCTGCGGCCGCGAAGCGCGATGCTTTAAGACATGAGGCCGAGCGAACGCTACAACGACATCTGGTTGCGGAGGAGGAGGAGCGGAAGCGGAAGGAGGAGGAACAGAGGCTGCGAAGGGAGAGGTTGGAGCGGGAGAAGGCTGAGAGGGAACGAAAGGAGCGCGAGGAGGCTGCGAGGTTAGAAGCTGAGAGGCGCGCGCAGGAGGAGGAGAAACGGAGGAAAGCGGAGGAGGCTGAGCGGGCGCGGAGGGCTCAGGAGGAGGAAAAGGAAAAACAGGAACGGGAACGCGCTGCGCTGGAAAAGAAGAAGAAGGACGAGGAGCTCGCGAAGATTAAGCAAGAGGAGACCAGAGTCAAGGAAGCGGAGGATAAAAAGAAACAGGCCGCGCAGCTAACCATACCCGCTGCGGCTACGACAGCAGCAGCTACAATTGACGGTGCTGCGCGTCGCACCCCTCAACAGGTTGCGGAACATAAACGATACCTAGAACTGCATCAGCACCTCAAAAAGTTTAGACGCTACATGGTCGATGAAACGAAGACGAATCCGGTCCTGAAACAGCACATGGGCGACATGCGTCGGACGATAAAGAAATGCGTCGGCCAACTAGTCACCGATGACAAGGTCGCAAACCGCACGCCGGTACGTATTCCCCCCCCCCCACCCCCCCCGTCCACTCTACCCTGGCCCTCCTATAATCTTGTCTCTACTAACACAATTCCACCCAGACAAACGAAATAACCACCACCCTCAAAAAAGCCCTCGCCCTCACCACCCCCTCCGTAGACATCCGCCAATTCCTCGCCTTCCCCCCCACCTCCCCCTCCCCCTCCCCAGACCAATCATCAACATCAACCCAAGTCCCCGCCCTCCTCATCTACCTCCTAAACATCTTCTCCAAAGCCATAATCGCCCAACTAATCGCCGAAGCCGGCATCACCCCCAAATACGCCGAGCCCCTCGGCGTCCTCACCGCCCAGATCTTCTCCATGGAACCCTTCTCCTTCAACGGCACCTCGCTAATCGACCTCTTACTCGCAAAATACCACGCCCTCTGCCCGGTCCTCTGGGGCTTCTACGGCAACGAGGCCACCGCCGCGGGAAAGACGGCTATCGGCTGGTGGCGCGAGGAACAGCCCAATGGCCGCTTCATAGACCAGCAACAGCACGAGGAGCGCATGATTGGTCTCGGCGCGGGCTTTGCGGCTATCTCCCTGCGTAACTTTTCGAAATCAGCGCGGAAAAATCCATTGCCGAATATCCACTTTTGGCGCGCGGTGACGCATATACTAAACACGCCTGTGGCGGAGGTGCAGGATACGCAGCTTATTGTGCTTAGTTCGTTGCTGAGGTATTCGGCTGTGCGGGTTGTGGGGTTCTGGGGGGATGCCGGGGTGGCGTTGTTGAGGAGGGCGGTGGTGCAGTTTCCGGAGAGTTTGGGGGGGAGGAAGAAGAGTGCGGCGAGGGCGACGGTGGAGATTCTTAGGGATGTTTTTGTTAGGGAGAGGTGTATTTTGTTATGATTTGGGTTGGGTTGGGGAGGGGAGGGGGGGTTGTTCGGTTTCCATTTGCGTGGGGGCGTTTTAGCGGTATTTCGTTTTTGGGGTGTGCTTTTTGATGTATATATCTACTTTGTATTATTTTACTTGTCTTTTTTCTTTCTTTCTTGGTGATGGGTGGGATTTATATATTATCAGCCCCCCATGCGGATGGATGGATAGGCGATACAGGCATGGGATTGATTGGGCTAGTTATATATAGAACGATAAATACACAGGAGGGGTTTAGATATTTATTTATTTCTATTCCTATTACTATTTAACTACTATCGCGGTTCATATTCCTCTCTCTTACTATGATGATGCATACAGTTATTTCAGAGGTCAATCAATATAGATGGATAGATAGATAGGGTAGGTAGATAGAAAGGTTGCTTGGTTTGGCTTGGTTTCCGAATCTAGAAATGAGATTTACTACTTCCTCCCCGCCCCTTTTTCTTAATTAGCTATTGACTTCCAAGAGGTAGGTTCCCTATATAAGCTCCAAAGATGGGGTTTTGTATGGCTCCTGTTCTCTGCAAGATTAGGGGTTTAAGACGGAGGTTACCATATGTACATACCTTAGATACATGTGTATCTACATGCATACTGGTACCAATCAGCACAGGTTACCTACATAGATGTTGTACATGTACATACCTATACCAGTCAAGGAAGGGGGGGAATGAGGCGCGGAGGCTTTCCTCTGCCCTCCATTATCTATACACAGATAGATAGATAGATAGTAATAGTTAATTATCCCCATATTTCTCCAGCGTGGATTTTAGTATTTCAAATTGAGAAGAGGAATGTAGATGTGGGTGTTAGATGTAGGTCCATCCCTGCCCGGACCGGACCGGACAGGGGGGCGGGGTGGTGCGGGGGGTCGTTTAGTGGGGTAACTGTGGTGGCTAGTTAAGGGGTGGATGCCACTGGATGGGCATTGTTCTATTTGATTTAGATGCTGTTTTATACTATGAATTCCCAATCATATATCATTCCTTTTCTTCCTTTGGATCATTATGTCTTAGATAGTATGGCTAGCACGTGTTAGGTATACTATATACTTTAATAGGTAGGAATGTACGTAGGCGGCGATGGAACTTGATATAGGATATACCCTCCCTATATTTTATTTTGCCTTTCGCCATGCCACACATGTAACCAGTCATCAAAAAAGAAAAGAAAGAAAGAAAGAAAGAAAGGAAATAGGGACGCCTCTCTGCCTACTAGGTATCCATATGCCAAATTCTGATCCCCTGCCTACTAGTACCTACACAATAATTCTGCCCTAGTACAGTACATATATGTATGTACCTAGGAAGCCACCAATTAACACATATATACGCACGGGTAGGTAAATCCCAAATATCATCCGTCATAGGTAGCGGGCTGAGTACATAGTCTGGATCCGGTGGCGAATGTTAACTTTATTCTGTTGCGGGATGTGGGAGGGTGGATGCTCGGGGGCGCGCGGGGAGAGGTTGGGGTTTGGAGATGGAAGGGATGTAGTTCAAGTTGTTTTTACTGAGATGTGTAATAGTTGCTGTTGGGAATAGGTAAATAATAGGGGGTTTACTGTGCTGATGATGTTGGTGGTGGTGGTAGCTTCGGACTTCTTCGTGTTCTTCTTCGAAACTCATCTGTTATTTACCAGATTACCTTGTCTAATTAGTTATGCCAGCTATGCTAGCTGATGGAAATGTTATCTTGAACTGCTTCAGCTCAGAGGGGATTTATATGCCGTTTGTGATGACATAGCAACATGAGTCAGTTGCAGTTAGTTACATTGAACTTCGCAGCTGGGCACGCAATCTCTACTCCATAGGATGGAGAGAGAGCTCTAGAGATCTAAGCCCATGCGCTGCTTATGGCTGGTGTATTATCAATCGATATTAACCTTCGTCATGAACTTACATACCATGCGCTTAATCAAACTCGGGCCAATCAATCCACGTAAAGACCCAAGAATAACCTAATCTCCGTGAGCCGCTTGCTGCGAAGGGGACATGTATTGGCGCGGATGAAAAGTTTGATTCTGATTTAGGTTTTTTGCGCTGCTTATTTACCTGACGGCTCGCTATGTATGTGCCATGGGGGCGAAGCGTATTGCGGTTCCGCGGGGTCTGGTCCGCTATTGATATTTTTTTTTTTGGTCCGATGGACGTCCGAGCTGAAAGCGATGATAGGGGATGGGGAACGGAGAGCGCGGGGTTATATATTGGGGAAGATGGCTTCTGGTTGTTGATTTCTTTCTTTTTACTCATCTTTGCATCTTTTTACATCGTTGTCGGGTTTCTGGTCATTGAGGTTCGTTGTTTGTGCGTAATATCATATACCCCTATATCGACCGTGCCCCTTATTCCCCCCTTTTTTCATCTTGACGAAATTACAACGACGTCCAAACGGGCCATCACCATAGAATTTCCCTCTTCTTGACCAATATACCCCATACAGCGCAATATATCCAACGCATAAATCCAAATAGAAGATATAAAACATGGCCACGACCCTCCCGCCGGAACTAATCCAATCCATCTACCTCTTCACCGACCCAGAAACCTTCCACAGCGCCCGCCAGACATGCACATCATGGCATCAGGCTGCATCCTCCCCCTACGTGTTGAAAAAGCAACTACAAAGAACCCCTCTGCCCGCGCAACATCCCCAACATGAGCCATCGTCACAACCAATACCAACGACACCAGCTATCCCAGATATGTCAGCCGCCGACTGGTCCGCCCTATTCAACCACCTCGCCTTCGCCAACCTCTTCGGGAAACGGGACCACATCCAAAAGACCGTCCTGGACAAACTCCCACCATCCACCACCCGCAGCCTGAACCTACCTACCATCGCCACGTCTGGCGATGGCACCAAATGCGCCATGCTCAGGGGTTCGTATCTGGAACTATACGACATAAACCATGGCTCCATGCATTTGAAACTGGGCCGTTCGTTGTATCCGATGTGGACGAGCGTGGTGCGCGCCATGTGCAATTCGATGACGGGTGGCTTGATAGGCGTGCAGGCGACGTATCAGATTGCGCTGTCGGATCGTGGAGATATTCTGGCGGTGGCGTTGGGGAGTACCGTGCATGTGTATGATTTGAGCGGGAGCGCGCAGGAGGAGCAGTGGCCCGTGGAGTTCGTGTTTGGGGGTAAGGATGGTGGTGGGCAAAGGGGGAATGTTGGGACGGGGGCGGAGGAGGCGAGAGATGGGGGTGTTATTCAGAGTCTTGAGTTTGTGGAGGGGGATTTGTTGTTGAGGGTGAGTTTGGCGAAGAATGGTGGCTCCTGGGTGCAGTATTTGGGTAATCCGCCCCCTTGTTGGGGGGAGTGTCGGGTCAAGGGCCGTGAGGGTGTGGAGTTGATGGAGTATTGGAGGGCGAATATCGATCACGTCTATCTTGATTCGATTGCGCTGGCACAATCCCTTGGGAGTGGTGGTAAAACATCTTTGGATGGCCTCCAGCTACTTCCATTCTCTGCAGAGGGTCAGTGGAGTAGAATGTTCGTGGCAAGGCTGCAGCAGGATGGAGAGGGATGGTATTGCATTGGCTCCTGCTCTCAGGGGACACAGGCAAATATATTGAAAAAGCTCCCTCGGAAACGAGACGGGACATCAGATCCATCCGTTGGTATCTTCAATCCAATTCAGCCTGGAGGAATGCCGCCAGCTTCAAAAGCCCAAAATATCAATGACGCAAAATCACGTTGGAATCTCGCGAATATGCCCCCCGTCACGAGTAGTCACCCTATGATGGCTGTCTCAAGGGACGGGATGCTGTTGGCCGTCTATGAGCCCGGTGCTGGACACCAGTTCAGTTTCGCAAACGGCGGAGCAATATACATATACAACCTACAGCACCACATGCCCGCGAAAATAATGCCGGCAGGGACGCCCGCGGCGGTGGAAGAATATCCAATTTCGCACTCTTCAGGGGAGCTGCCCGCATGGCCATTTTTGCTTGATGTTGTGGACGATCATCTGTTCCGTCTTCGAGTTCTCAAGGAGCAGGTTGTTTCCGGTGATGGTATGAGAACTGTCTATGTCGTTGTTGGTGAGACATCAAAGGATATTCTCCAATGGCGCATTGTTTGATACCCCGAAAAATTGGGATGGGCGTAAAGGGCTCTAGGAAGTTCATTAGTGTTGAATCCGGTTGGACAGTCTGTACAGAATTAGTAATATACCTTATCCCCGCAAATTCCATTGCTACTGAAGATAGTAATCCGGTAAATATGAGACATGAGCTTGAACACTGGCGTAAACGGTAGACTTGGCATAAGAATGCACCCTTAGCCTTCAGGCCGGCCTTTAAGGCGGGTGCGGCTGATTGGAATAATTAAAGAAAGTAGCGGTGATTCCGGAATGAAAGATGCCTAATTTTATCCGAGTCCCGCATAAAACCATAGGCTTTTGGCGGTTGTGAAGATGTTTGACATAAAATCGAAACCACTGTAGGCCGCGTTCTGGAATGATATAAAAATATATCCCTGGCAAGTTGGCAACTACTGCGCTAAATAGAATGCACGGTCCTATCAAAAAACACATCCCTGTACGAGTTAATCAAATCTCCACTGGCAATCGGATCTTCAGCTGAAAATTTCCCGAGATGGTTGCAACGGATGCGACAGCCGCTAGGGCTATCGATTCAGAGAGGAAAGCTTTCTGCAGATTTAGGCGTCTGCCGTCAAACACATATCGACGTTCGATTTTGTTGAATCTGCCGAGCAGAGGCCATGTTTCCCCAGAGAGGTCATCGACATTGCCGAAGATAGGATGGAAAAGCTCCTTGAAGCCGAGAGACTTTGCTGGACTGGTGTGATGAAACGAAAATAGTGGCAAGGCGAGCAGTCAAGGAGCAGTTGTGGGGTGTTTGATGTGATTTCCATTAGGGTTGCAGCCACAAGGCACAAGGATGCTGCAGAAGACATCATAGCCAAGTTTCCCAAATACACCCAACCCTGATAATGCTGTTGCAGGGTCCGGGAGTTGGATTGGGAGAAGATGCAGCCAGCTCGCAGTGAGAATCGCATCAGCGTCACGTCGTCGGTGTTTAAACCATCCCGAGGTCGAGTTAGGGTTACAAAGTCACTTGGATGCCAAGTCGAGCTAATCAGCCCCTGAATATCGCCAGGCCACACCAAGACGCCACATCTCCCCTACAGCCGGATTGCCGCCCCAGAGGCTAGAGGCTGAAAAAGACATTCGAGGTGGAGGGGAGAGATCTCCCCTTCTCGTAAGCATGCCAACTTCCTCCCCACCAGTCATCCTCCTTGTCGGTCACCAATAATATCCAACAGTCAACCCCAATGCTCAGCAGGCATATGGCCTGGGAGAGAGTGGACCAAGACATCAGAAAAGGATGGCACATAAGGTTAACGTTGCCGCCCTACTCCAAAACATAAGAATGTTCCTAAATCGGGAGTTGGGATGTCAGACCCCCCTGCCGCTCCCATCCAATGCCGCCGCTCCCCTTGAGGTTAGATACCCCTGTTGCTTGTTTAGTTCTTCCTAGAAGTCGTTCACTTGAGATGATTCAGCAGAGCTCCCCATCCTATTTACCCTCATAGTGGAATGGAATGCAGATGATCTAAATCATGGACCCATGGTTAGTGTCTGGTGGTTGGCTGTTGTGGGCCTACCTTGTTATTAAGTATAGATATGTTTTGCATTCTAGTAGGACCGGTTCCAAGCAAGTGTGAGCTATATCTGGTATACAGTCTTTTGATGATATCAGACTTCGTCAAATTTGGCCTTTCCAGCATCTCAATCGTTGGCTCTGTACATCAATTCGACAAACGATAGATCCCACGCTCGCTAATCCCGAAAGCTCGCTACTTTCTCAACGACTATATATACTTCGCATCGTTCTCGTCTGCACAATACATGCAGTGAAGCCTTAAGCACGAGCACGTCATAAACGAGAATATCGATCCAAAATGTCCGATTCAGGAGACCAAAGCAAGGTGGATAAGAAGAGGTTAGAATTTGGCCCCTGCCCCTCAATATCCTTAGACACTTATTAATCCTATTACAAACTATAGGGAGTACAATCGCAATGCACAAAAAGTTTTTAGTAAGTATAATTCTAAATCCCGTCTCCAACCCACGGCCTTATCAAGACCTCATCTAACAAGATTATCAGGACAACGTCGGAAAGAGCACCTCAAGAACCTTGAAGAGGCCGAGAGAAAACGTGCGAGCATGCAAAACGAAGAGCTAGATAGATTACGCCGCGAGATCAATGACCTGCGAATGGAGAACGAATCTCTTCACAGATTTTACGGCTCCGATCGTGGCTCTCCACTGCCTACGTCCATGTCAAGCCCACCCGCCCAATCCGACTATCAGTTGAATCCTTATACATCAGGACCCTCTTCATTCATCGATGCTCCTTGTCCCTTGATGTCGCAAGCTCAATCCGTCAGTGGGTCAACAGGCTCCGTGCCTAACCCAGCCCTCTGCGTCCTCGTACCACACGACATTCAACAAATACGCAGCTATCTACAACTGCTTTTTCAACCGGTCCTTGAAGCAAGCGTCTTCGACGACCCTCAACGCCACCTTACCCTGCTGAGCGCCCTAGCACCATCTCTCCCCAGTCAGCTTGTCCCCACAGAACTCCAACTAAATACTCCTCACAATGCCTACATTGACCTGATACCATCGCCATCGCTTCGAAACTCGTTGATCGAAGCTGGTGGCGCAACCGCCACCGCCTTCCTGGCACAAGTCTGCACATTTGCCTGCGACATTGAGGATCACGGGCAGGTAATCATCTGGGGAGAAGATTTCCTCAATGAAATCTCGTGGGAATTTTCCGCCGCGGTCCTTGAACAATGGGGAGGCTGGTTGCTTTCTCCGGTGTGGGGAGAGCGCGCGAATTTCTGGAGACGCCAGCGTGGAGATCCCCTGCTCCCAGCTTGGAATGTGGCAGCAGCTTAAGGAGATGGTTTATGATTTATTACGGAACCCTCTTCGATCAACTCCCTTTCGCTCCGTTTTCTACCTTGGATGTCGATTTGAGATGTTTCATGTTTCATGTTTTATTCATTCCATTGGGCTTTAGGGGTCGTACACTAGTTATCGGTGCCCTGCCCTTGGAAGCTTTTTTCCTGTTGTCGTTCGCATTAAATGGAGTATGAGCGTGCTTATGTTTTGTTTTTAGATGTTATCGTTATGTATGAGATGTATCGGAAGACCAGTCATTTCTCCTCCAATGGCAGTAGGGGTCGTTTGCGCGGAAGGGATAATTATGTGTATAGTACGGTACATAGCGCCGGAGTTATCAAGCACATTTAGTCGTTTCTTCTATTGTTCACCGTTCAGTCTAGCTATCCCCATGTTCCCATCAATTTCAGTACATGTTTCTCGTTTCCCAGTTCTTCTTCCTCTGGTCGCATAACAGATAATTTCTACCGCGGTTCTCATTACAATACTATCTACCATAAAGCCGCCCCCTCAGTCTTTTCAAGGAACAGCTTACAGGGCGAAAAGCTTACTGAGCACATACACAGGCCTTAAATTAAAGATTTATGGCTCGGATAATCCAACGAATCAGAACTTAGATGCAATAACAAGCTAAACTGCTATTTTTAGCCCTGCTTACTAAGAGATTTTCTACCAACCTTGATCCAAGTTCGGACTAAGTGCAGGATTGACCATTATTTCCATAGATTGGACTTTCGGGTGCTTCCTTAGCATACATCCTATGGGGAGGGTTATTTCCGGTCAGTTTGTTTTCTTGATGTTACATGTGGTTTACTTTACGATCACTCTTTGCCACGTGGATGTATGAATTCCGAGTGAACGGGCGGACGCCGGACATTAATTGTTAAACTTACTAGCTTTGTCGACTGGAGCCGGACTTATTAGCTCCAGGGACCGGCTAACTAGGGCAGTTTTTAGCGTGCTGACGCCCATTTAGTTTTAACCTTATTCTCTTTCATTGATGGCAGAGTCAAGATAGCCCAGCGGGAGGGTCTTTCCTCTCAATATCAATCTTCACGTAGTCAGTATTAACACGATTAAACACCATTCATAGATCCGTTGACGGTCCCAATTCCGAAAGATAATTGCCTGAAACACAAGATAGGCCTAGCGCAATAATAAAAAGCTGTTAATAAAAGCAGCTACTTTCCTCCACATGGCGATGGTGGTCTCTGTACAGATTTATCAGTCTACGGAGTAGATTATAAAACACTGACAAATTAACTTACTAATTTAACCGGCAAACTTTCCCTTTCAAACCATGAGCAACGATCACGGCTATTCCCATCCGAGGATTACTAATAATAAATCAGGGACAGACTTCCAACTTCCAAGTTTACTACGCGGGGCCCCGGGGCCCGGGGCCAAATTCGACTTTCCTATTCGGGTTAGCGATGCCAAGCAACCTAAAATTAAGTTAGACTCCCGAGCAGAACCATGGTACGAATAACCTTAAGTTATCTTTACTTCAACAGGAACTACATTATGGGGGCGGTCTCAGCTTGGGTATCATTATGAATGTTGAAAACGATATATTTAGTCGGTTTCAAAAAATAGAGGCGTTGACGATGATACGGTGCCATGATACTCTGGTTGGTCGCGCTTCAAGTCAGCGCTTACGTGAATCGCCAAGCTTGATCGCCGGATACGCTTACCGTGGTTCGTAAAAGTCAAGTTAAGCTTGATCACCGAAGATGGGCGACGGGCGCATACGCGAGCCAAAAATAACCAAGCCTCCAGGAGCATGATAGAATCAGAGTCTGAAAGTGGTAGCGCCATACATCATAGTTTCTACTACTACAGTGAACATGATGTAATTTTTAATGGTACCAGCTTCATTACTAGGGACTCATTGGTGGACATTAATCGGATCGAGGATTTGTCCATCATTCAAATGTGAGAATGCAGCTTATAGCTTATGTCACATTCACACCAGCTAGTTAGTTATCTCTAAACGCCGCACGGAATGAAGGCCCGGACAGCACAGTTTATTTCCATCTCTCTGATGAAGATAGATGCATTGTAACAGCAACTAAACTAGCACTCATAGCTGTAATGAACCTTCTACCCCTTACATTATTGTTGATTAGTCTTCGGAACTGAGGAATGCAAGTGTATGTATATATCTGTGACCTGCCTGCCATCTTTCCAACCCATCTTCTACATATTGCTGGAACTTATCGTTCTTGAACCCGAGGACTCGTGCTCTGTATGCTCAGGGAAAAGAGTTTTTATTGGTTACCCATCCTATGACCGTATACTATCTACAGTCTATTTCCTCTTACTGCATTAAGGGCAAACCTACATGTCTTGACGCTTCCAGTTGAAATTAAAGACAACTAACTGTTACTTACCATGACAAGAAGAAATCAGTGTTCAGTAACTAAGTTAACTATTATTTCCAGCATTATACATGCAACCGCGGCATCTTTTCTGTTTGCATGAAATAATATACATCTATACAACACGCAGTACCCTCGAAACGATCCCGTAAAAGGAGCATATTTCCCCCAACGACTGGAACGAGGGGGAGGAATGTAAATACCTTACTTCCTCCCCCTTCTACTTATTCTCCGCGCCTGGGTGTATTCCAGTTAGCAAATAACTATCCCCCATACAAAATCCCCAGTCTTTCCATCCTACAACAACAACCCCCCACCCACCGATCCTGCACCCCCTCAAGTCCCCCGCCCTCCTCCCCTCATCTCTCCCCCTTACCATTACCGCTCTCGCAATCCCAACCTCTCCATCTCAAACACCGGATTACGAGGTACATCCCACCTACCTATCCTTATACCCCAATGCACGGAACCCCACTCTCCCTCCCCATTTCCATATCCCCCCTAACTAACTAAACAAATCCCGCTCAAACCGCCCGTCTATCCACGCAATGGTCTACCCAGGGATTAACTACCTAGGCCCGGGGTCATAAATATCTCTGAGTGGTAGGGTGTGTTTTAATATTTTGGATTATCTGTGAGTTGAGTCATGAGCTCCAATGATAATGTTTATGTGTGTGTATAGACATCATTTCCTCCTGCGGAGTTTTGATTACATGGCACAAACTAAATTAACCTGCACATACATTATATAAGTGAGTGTGTCTTTTTGTTTCTTTTTCTGTCTCTGTTTGTTGCTGCTGTTGCTTCAGTCTCCTTTATACCCAAAGAAAGGGACATACATATGTAGTATGTAAGGGGGATTAAATTGGTTATGTAGCTGGGCTCCATTCCCACTATATGTATAACCCTACGAAATGGACCAAATTTCTCGCGAGCGGAGGTATATATGGATGTAAAATATATAAAATATGAAACAACTATAATAGATGGAATAAGAATAAAATAAATAAATAACATAAAAAGCAATAAGTAAATGGTATCAAAACGGTACGAAATAGAGTGGGTAAAAAAAAAGAAAAAAATTAAAGGGTGAAAAAAGAAAAAAGGCCTGTGCGTTGAAGAATCAAGTTAAAAGAAGGAGAGGTGTATATATAAATATAAATAAATAAATAAATAAATAAAAATATAAATGGGGGGGTATCAGAGAACCAAATCACACGATTTTCCCAGGAAATGAAAATGGCAATGGAAATGGAAAGAAAAAGATAAAAAGGAAAAAGGGGGAGTTTAACAAAGGAAAATGTAGCGAGGGACAGACGGTATATGGTGTGGGTTTGAGAGCATAGCATGTAAAGATCAAACTGAAAAGAACGCGAAGGACACGCAAAAAAGGCAGAAAAAGAATATTAGGACTCTAGGGGTGGGTAGATGGAGCCGAAGTGAAAGAAAGGGATAATGTACAAAGATTATAGACGGTAGGTTGTCGTTGAAGCGAATGTGTAGGCAATAAATAATAAGCAAGAGCGGTAGTGAAAAGCAAGCGAATGACGGACGGATAGACAGACAGACAGACAGAGAGAACAAGAAACGCTATGCAAAAGGGGTAAATAAATGTAAAGGAAGCAAGGTAGAAAAGACAAATACAAAAGATGAGAAGAGAGATGAGAGAACAATCTTATAAGAAAAAAGAAATCACAAAAGAAAAATCACACACCACATCACCATCACCTCCCAAAATAATTAAACAGGGTGTGTGTGCCTCCTCGACTGGCAATTTGGATATTTTAGCGTTCTTTTTCTGTGAATACTTCCACACCAGACCACCAATCGGCAAAATCCGGTGGGTGAAAGCAGGACGCCAAAATATCCAAATCGCTTGTTCGAGGAGATATCATATCACATCCAAACTCAAATCACAGGCCCAAACGGCCCATCCGCATCATCCTCACCCACACCCCCCTCACCAACAACAGTCGTACTCACACTCTCACCCCTCTCCCTCACCCCGCGATACCCAAGCACACTCTCCTCCTCATCTCCCTCATCCCTCTCTTCCTCCTCACTATACCCTCCTCCCTCCGCATACCCATCATACCTCGCCTCAGCATCACGGTCATAACTCGACCGCCTCAGCAAGGGCGGGGTAGTCGGGGGCTCCATATCCATATCCAAATACTGAGGGCGTTTCTCCATCTGTCTCGATGATAGCCTGCGCGACGCACCGGCGGCGTTGGGTGTGGCAGTGGCAGTGGCGGTGGCGGCAGTGGAGGAGGGGTTATTATTATACCCTCTCAAGGGCCGACTCTCCGAATACGTCCTCCTCCCCAACGGCACCGGCGCCGGCGCGCTATATGTGGCCGGCGAGATGCGGACGTTGGAGCTAGGAGGCGTGAGGAGGCCGGAGAGGAAGGAGGGGGCTCCATTGGCGTTAGCATTATTACTGCTACTGCCGAGACGGGCATTGGCGGTATTGATATTCGACCGTTTCGATGGAGTCCTTTGCTGCTCGGCACCCACACCCACACCGCCACCGACAGGACTAGAAACCGACCCTTCCCTCGCCTTCCGCCAATTCCCCCACGCGGCGGCCGCCGCAAGCGGCAGCGAGCGCGGCGAGGCGGCTATCGACGATAGAGATGGGAGCTTAACACCACCACCGTTACCGCCGGTCATAGCCCTCTCCTTCTCCTGCATCTCCATCTGCAAATTGGCCCTGAGTCGAATGGCCGCATCGCGTACGCTCTGCGGCCTGAATCCCTCCGGCGCCGACAGCGTATTAATAAGATCCGTCAGGTCATCCACGCGGACACCCAACAGCTCACGGAGCCAGGAGATTTCCGTTTCTCGCTCCTTAACCTTTGCTGGAGCATCTTTGTCGATCGCGTCGAGTTCATGTTCGAGTTCCTCGATGCGGCCCTCGCGCTGTTGCAGTTGGTCTTGGAGGACCATGATTGATTCGCGTAGGGCTTGCGGGGAGATTTTTTCGGGGAGGGAGGTGTTGGCCCTGTAGGTGAGGGAGGGGGAGGTCGGGTGGTGGGCGCTTGTGCTAGTGGGAGACAATACAGCCGCCGCTGGCACAGGTGTGGTCTTAGCACTCTGCGCCGCCTGTGCTGCGGCCCTCGCCGCGCTCTTTGCAATCTCAAGCTTCTCTTCCGCATGCGCGAACTTATCCTCCAGATGCTTAATCTTCTCGTCCCTCAGGGTCAGGAGCTCAAGCAAATGCGACTCGCCACGTTGTCTGTCTTCCGAAGCATTATGCAAGGCCCGCGCGTGTCGTTCGCGCAGGTCATTAAGCCCCCGCTCATGCAGCAGCCGCTGCTCCTGTAGCGCGTTGTCCTTGGACTGGGCCGCCTCAGCGAGAGCCGCGCGCTTTGCATCCGTGGCTTCCTCGAGCTGGAGTTCATGTCTCGCCTTACCCGTATCAGCGTCCAAGCGCACGTTATCCAACTGGTTTTGGAGCGAGGTGATTTGCGACTCTAGCTCGGCACGGACATAGTTGACCTGGTTGTTCGCCGCGTCGAGCTCGGCTTCCATGGCGGTGCGCGCGCGCTGGATCTCGATGTGGCTGCTCTCGCGCGCCTCGTTGAACTCGCGCTCGAAGCGGGCGGCTTTGGTTTGGTAGTCGTGGCTTTCCTGGCGGAGGGTCATCGTGAGTTCTTCCAGACGGGCGTTTTCCTGCTGAGACTGGCCAAAGATGAAGCGGAGTTTTGTGGCTTCTTTCTCTTGCTGTTGGAGGTCGCCAATGTCTAGCTCTAGTTTCTCCCGCAGCTTGACCTCGCGGTCATACGCGTTGCGCAGGGTGTTATATTTGGACGTCATGTCCTCCTCCTTCTTCCTCCACACGGCCTGATCGCGCGCAATATCCCGCGTGGCGGTAACCATGTCATCCTGCAACCTCTCAAACTTGCCTCTCAACCCCGCTCTGGCACGCATGCTATCCTCAATCTGGCTCTTCAAATGCGCAATCGTCATGCGTAGATCCTTGTTCTCGGCCTTGCCCTCCTCAACCTGCGTCCGCCAATTGTCGGCAGAAAGTCTATACTCATCCAGCGTGCCGGACAGCGCAATATTCTTATCTGACAGCTCAGACAGCGTCAGCGTCAGCCCCTCCTGCTGCTCGCGCAACAGCTTCGACTCCCTCTCGATCTGCTCGGTTTCAGGCAGTTTGCGTTCTTTGAGATCGCGCAGCGCCTCTTCGGCCTTCATCGCCGACTCGCGGTGTTGTGCGGCGTCCTCCTCCGCAACGCGCAGCAGCCGCTGGCACTGGGACAGCGAATCCTGCGCATCACGACGGGTCTGGTATTCCTTCTCGGCCCGCTCATCAGCAACACGTAGCATAGTCTGCAGACCATCGACTTGCATCTTCAAGGCTTCAATGTTATCCTTCTGCGATGTGGTCTCGACGGGGGCGTTGAGTTTGGGATGTTCAGAAATAGCATCAACAATGACCTTCTTCAAATCGAGCGGTGGTTCCTCAGGCACAGGCGCAGGGACAGGCTCAGGCTCAAGCTTGGCAGCGGCCAGCGTCTTCAACTCGGCCAACGCATTCTGAATCTCCGACAGATCGACAGCGGGCGGGGCGGCAGCCTCCTTCCGCGCAGCCGGATGACTAGCCAGCGCCTCAAGCACGGCACTCTTAATCTTATCCACCCTCCTATCCCTCCGATTCAGCGGCGACCGTGATCGATACCGGAGCATCTCATCATCCTCCTCATCTTCATCGTCAGCATCACTATCCTCCACCTCCGCCGAAAGGCCACCACCGCGTTGCTGACTCCTTGCTTGCGAAGCAGACCGCGACGCAAGCAATCCAATAGACTGCTGAATAACGCTCAATGTCCGCTCGAGCGGATCCAGCCTGTTCTCCAGGATCCCGCCCACAATCTCATTGACATGTCGGTCGAAGAAGCGGCTGCGATGCTGCAACTTGACATCCTCACCGGAGGAAATCGCATCGTCCCAATCGCTGATATGTTCGTCGTGGTCTGGATTGTTCAAATGGCGAATGGGCGATTGGCTGCTCGCACCGCCGGTAAGGACGCTCCGCTGCGGCGAGGCCATCATGTGACTGTCAAAGTCCGAATTTAATCTGGGTAGATCAGGAAGCAAGCGATGCGCGCCCTGGACGCTCGGGCTGGGCGCGTTACTGCGAACAGCATAGGTAGGCGCAAGATGTGGTGCGCCAGATATACCCTGCTGTTGTGGCTGGGGTGTCGTGTATCGCTCAATGCCGAGCTCGGGCTTGTCGTTCAGCACCCTCATGACGGCATCGATCTCTTGCGCGTCCAAAGAATCATGATCAGCGTCTTCGGAGGAGTTCGCCTCGACTTCGCTGAGGCGTAATGTTTCCTCTTCCTCGGGATTGACGGATTCAGGGGCGACGGGGGATGCTTGACCGAAGCGATAAGCGACGGGTGGGGAGGAGGGGGGACTAGACACGGCGTAGCGGGAGGCTTCGAGGCCAGATGCTTTCTTCGGGGGCGCTGGTGCAGGTGCTGGTGCAGGTGCTGGTGCAGGTGCTGGTACTGGTACTGGAGCCACAGCCTGAATAGCAGGTTTGAACTCGAAAGCCGGCGCAGTAGGTTTAAGCACCGAGCTCTTGGGTTTCTCTGCAGCCTCTTCCTTGGCAGGGGCAGGCACAGACGTATCCTGTTCCTTGGCGTCAGTTCTGGCCTGTTGTTGTTGTTGCACGCGATGGACACCGGGCGACAGAGGGAAGGAAGCATTAAACGCCGCAGCCTCGAATCCATTCTTGAACTCATAGGGCCGCCATTCAGCAGTCTGACTAACCGGGGTATCCTTTGAAATCGGCGTGATATTTTCAGGCGCAGCAGCAACAGGAGTAGTAGTAGTAGAAGCAGTAGATGATTCTCCCACAACAGCCGCTGGCACTTCCACCTCTTTCTCTGGCTCCTCCTTCTCTTCCGGCGCATTCTCCTTCCCATCAGCAGACGGACTAGAAGATATCGGCGCAGGAACATTCAGCGAAGCGCTCTCCACATTCTCCGCCAGCGCATTGCTCGGCACCGCAAAGACCGCCTCCTTATCCCCATCACTCCCACCACGGCGGGCGCGCTTCTCACGACCAAATCCACGACCGATCCGGCCGCTCTCATCCTCCTCATGCTCGCGCTCGTTGGCGGGCTTTTGCGCATTATCATCCGGCCGGACTATCGGAATAGCCTTTGACCGCCTAGCAGGCTTCACAATCAACGATGAAGAGTCAAACCCGCTAAAGATCTTGCTCTTATTAGGCGGCGTTGCCGCCGCTGCATCCGATCCGGAGAAGGCTGCGGTTTCCGACGTAAAGCTGCGCCCAGGATTGAAAACGGGTGCGTCGATATTGAATGAAGTAGCCGAAAACTTAAAGTTCGTATTAGTATTGGAAGAAATAGAAGAATCCCGCTTCGAGCCAGATCCTGGCGCAAAGGCCGGTGCAGTGACATTGAACCCGCTCGATGAGGCGGCGCTATGCGTCGACATATTCGGACTGAAGATCGAGTTGGTCGCGTGGAAACTCGTAGACACGGGCTGGAAACTATTGCCTGTAAACGAGAACGTGTTCGACGCAAAGGAGCCCGACGGATCAAACTCCTTCGCCTCAACGTTCAGCGTCGACACGGACGTCCGCGACCTATGTCGTGGTGTAAACGAGCTCACGCTGGCTTTTACCTGATGATGTGAAGCAGCGGCGCTATCGCCAAACTGGCCTTGGGAGAAGGAACCGGACAAGCTGGGATTGGTATCGATATCAGACGCATCAAGGGGTAAATCTCCTTCATCCTCCTCATCCTGTTCACAAAACAGGCGCTGCTGTGGCAGCGTCTTCGACACCTGATTCTCAACGGCAGAATCATCAACCGCCCATCTCGATTTCATCAAATCATCCGCAGGCTGCTTATCATCCTCCTCCTCCAACTGCCTCCGAATCGAATCTTCTAAATGATATTCCGCCGACTCAACACCCTTCTGCAACGTCTCGCTAACATTATGCCTATGTCCGCGGGGCGTCGGATGGGCGATCTCCGGACCGGACGAGTCAATCGTATCCGAGTCCGCCTCGATCTCAATAGTCGACCCATCCAACAGCGGCGAGATGAGTTGGCTAGAATCTTCCTGCTGTGATTGCTGCGATTGAGTTGGCAGCGGGCCGCTGTTAAAGTTGGAAAGTAAGTTCGCCGTCCCCGGGAACTGCTTTGCGTCATCCGAAGTAAGCGGCGAGACAGGCGGCAACATCGAGTTTAGATTTGGCAGATTCGTCGACCCAACTGGTGACACACCGCCCTGTCTTGAGACGAAAAAATTCGGCGGCGTGAAGGAACCCTGAGTGGGGGGAGTGGGTTGGAAAGGCAGGAATGGGAATCCCTGATTAAAGCCTTGATCCGCACCAAGGATGCCCGGCTGGCCGGGGAACGAGGAGCTGGTGGGCAATCCAAACGGCGACGCCGGCGACGCGAAGCCACCGGGCGTCGAGCTGGGAATGCCCGGCTGGCTGAAGGGTGCGGAGAACGCGTTCGTAGGCAGGCCAAATGGATTGCTGGCCGCCGAGGACGTTGGGATCGGCGGCGAGAACGTGTGGCCAGGGAACGGGGTCGAGGACTGGCTGACCTGTACAGACCCCTGAGAAATAGCAGATGTCGGCTCAGGATCACCGAGGAACACGCCGAGGGCGCGTAGTTTCTCCTCCTTGAGAAAATTGACATAGGCCTCCCAGACAGATTGATCGGGGAAGCTGACATTGTACTTTTTCTGCTGCCATTCGTTCTGGCTCTCATTCGCGTCCGGAAATGCCGGCCGGCTCTGTACCGACCCACCAGTGGAATCATGCTCGTCATGAAAACTGTAGGGATTGATACTGTATCCCTCGTCTTCCCACCTCTTCAACCGATCCTCAATATCTGCAGGGGTGAGGAGTCGAATACCACCCTCACCCGATCCGCGCCTGTCATCAAGCGGCAGGGCAATAACACACGCCTTGCCCCGCACGCGAATTGTTTTCTTCGGCCGTTGGAACGAAGGAGTGGCCGTTCTACTCAACTTCGGCGCAACGAGCGGGCTGGCGGGAAGTGGGTGAGAAACCCCATTATTATTCTGCTCGCCCGTTGGCGGCGGAGGAAGCGGTTTATCGATAGGCGAGATGGGCAGACTCGAGTCGCCGGACGCGGAGCCCGGTTTCAGACTCAGCGTCTTGGGATTCTCCTTATCCGACATGGCTGCAGGGGCGGAGGAGTCCTGGTCAGCGCCAAAATCCCAAAAGTCCGACTGCTTGAGGGTATCGGTGCTTTTCTTAGGGATGTGTTTGGGACGGGGCTTGGAGAGCGCACGGCCGTCCTTTTTCGGCGGCTGCAACAGGTCCTTCTTCGATTTGCCCTTGCTAATACTGCCCAAAAAACTCTTCGACGTGGGTGTCTTGAGATTATCTTCCTCGTCGTCTTCCAGACCCAACCACCCGTCGTCTTCGTTGAGATAATTTCTCGCCGTCAGAAACGAGCCCGTCTCACTACCGGAATCGTCACTCAGCCAATTCGTGCGTTCAGTGCGCGGCTGGCCGGACAGGTACTGGTTTATCCACTCCTCGGTGAAATCCTTGATAGTTTTCCCCTGGCGTCCCCTTCCGGCGGCGGCGTTGCTGCTGCGCCCAACGGAGCCGTAAAACCGCTTGGAGAAGTGCGCGGTGGGGTTGAGCGAGCCCCTGTTCTGGTTATTGCTGGTGCGCAGGGGCGCCTTGGGATATGTGCTCTTGGTCGACGACGGCGATGATTCCCGACTACTACTACTGCTGTTATTATTGTTGTTGTTGTTGGGATTCTTATTCTTATCCCCTCGATAACTGCGTAACGAGGCGGACGGCAGCCGTCTACTGGGACTGGGAGTGGCGTAGGGCGAGCCCCAGGCGGTGGTGTAGTAGACGCTGCTATCGGTGCGTCTGTGTTCGGGGGACGAGGAGAGGTCGTCGGACTCGGTGTGGTATTTTGCCAGCGAGGGGAGAGGGGCGGAGGCGGAGGCGGAAGCTGGGGCGGCCACCAAGGCTGGCGAGATAGAGCGCGGCGGCAGTCCGATCGAGGGAGCGGCCGGGAGGCTCGAGGCCCCTGGAGTCGGAGGGGGCTTCAGAGGTTGTATTGTCGCGACGGCGGCGTCTGGGGGGTGGGGATGGGCAGGGCTCGTGTGGCTCGGTCCGTTAACAGGAGATGTTAGACGGAGCACGGGGTTGGCAGAGGCTGCGGAGAGGAGTGAGCCTGGAAATTGGAAATTGGGAGGGGAGGGTTAGTCTGTTCTGTCCTTTTTGAGGGGGAGAAGAGGGCTCATTGGAGATGTTTTTGATAGACAAAAAAAAAAAAAACGTGTAGCGTAACCTGGACTTCTTGACTTACTTTCCGTGTCGTCTGTAGCAGCAAGCACCCGCTTGCCGCTGCTGATACTCGGCGGAATCTTGAAGCATGGAATTCAAACAATCAACCCACGGCGAAGGAAGACAGGGGCGTGGTTGTCGCTGTCTGTCGTGATTCGAAAGTCCAAAAAAAAATAAATAGGGGGGGACACGTTAGCCGGGGTGACGCGACAAGCGAACGGCGTCGACGGGGAAGGGTAAGTAAGGGATGGATGGATGGATGGATGGATAGATGGATGGACGGTCAGAGGGCAGACAGCGGGCGGGGAGATGGCACCATGGCGTGGCGGGCGGGAGACAGAACGGGGGATTCTGCTGGTGGAGGTGGTGGATGTTGTTGGAGGTTGGAGGTTGGAGATGAGGTTGAAGTTGAAGTTGGTTGGGTTGTGGTTGATTGACCCCGGACGAAAAAACACGGAGAACAGAACAACCAGCTTCAGGAACCACGGGAGAACCAGGTGGATTATTTACTGCATAAACAGAATATTTTTACTTCTTTTGCTTTATTTTTTGGCAACAGAACAGCCAAGCGAGATTAGCACGTTAATTAAAACAATCGCCACGGAAATAATAAACAAATGCGCCCTCGGGTCAGGCACAAACCTTGCCATTGGTACCTGCAAGTACATTATAACCCGCCTATTTACACTGCAGATACAAGTACCTCTAGGTACCATCAGGGGTCACTATACATGCACAACCGGCGCCTAATACCACGCACCGGAGTTTGGATACATACCCACACCAAGCCAGAGAAATGCATTCTTTGGGAGAATAAAACAGATAAACAGGCGGGGAGATATCAGTAGGAGAATCAAATGACAAAATAAACTACGTATTTTTCCGTGGGGGAATTCTTGCCATGATGTCAGCGCCAACACGGCTGCTTGAACGCTGCTGGTCCACGTTGCAGAACATATTGCTTTTCTTTTCTTTTTCCTTGTCAATTTTTCTTCTGAGAACGGGATATATGCTAATAAATCGGAAATCCAAAAAAAAATGCTCGTATAACACCTCTAGTTATGTATGTTATTACAATTAAACCAACCGGGACAAGACAAGACAAAACAAAGCAGATAGTTGCAATAAGTCAGAAAATATAGAAAATGAGAGATAAGAGCCATCCATGACAAGTACTACACAAAAAAATAAAGTAAAATCACACACTCCTCCGCTTAGCAAGCAACCGTATACTTCGGCTTGCGATCAGCCGTATACATGCCCCAGTGCGTCTCATCAGCAGCCGCGCCATTGTCACCAATGCTCTTGGGCTTCCATGGCTCATCGAACGCCTCGAAGAAGAACACGTCCATGCCCCAGTTCAGCATCGCGCAGACGCCCTTTTCGTGGAAAGTTTTGGCATTGTCCGTGCCGGCTTTGGCGGCGCCGTAGTCGGAGCCTCCGTCTATTACAACATATCATTAGTTATTATGCATTATTTGGGCCTTGTAAGGGGGGAAGGGGACATACCGCTTGGCCAGCCGGTTTCACCAGTAGCAATGTAGATCTTGGAGGCCTTGTCACCAGCGATCTTCTGGATGTGCGTGGCGGCCTGGGTCATGTCGTCGAAGAAGGTCCCGGTGGCGTTGTTAATGTCCTGTCCTTGCCAGAAGGCAAAGGCGTTGACGAGGCTATCATCACAATTGTTAGTTGATCCATCAATCCGTCACACATACAACACATAGCCAAGGAGTCACAGGAACATACAAATAATCCACACCGCCCTGAATCAACGCATCCGCCGTGCCATCAGCATACTTATTCCAGCTATCGGCCGTGCCAACCTTGACATCAGGAAACGCCTTCTTGACCGTATTGATCTTAGCCAGCAATTCGGGACCCGTGAAGTTGCCACGGTACAGCGTCTCGGAGCCGACGGTGATGGCGGCGATGACGTCCTCGTTACCCGGGACAGCCTTTTTCAGCGCTTGCAGGTCGGAGTTGAAGGATTCTTCCACGTCGGGCCTATACCACGTAATTAGCCACGGCCCACCCATAATAACTCCATATACAATAGACGAGAGATGGGTAACCTACCAAATCCCCAACACAACCTGGAACCCCTTCGCCTTGGCCGCGGGCACGATGGCCTCTGCGTTATCGCAATCGCTGGCCGCGTAGGTGCGCACGCGCTTGGTGTGGGCCTTGAGCACGTCGAAGTCGTCCTCGAAGTCCTTCTGCGACTTGCAGCTGCCGTCGGGGTTCTTGACGCCGAGCGAGAAGCCAAAGGTGCCGGCGGCCGAGACGGCGATGGGGGCCGCGGTGAGGGCGAGGGGGAGGAGGGTGGAGAGACGCATGGTGTTTGTTCTGTTGGTCTGGATAGTAGGGAGTAGGGAGTGAATGGAATGGAATGGATACGTCGAGGGGTGGTGAGCGAGAGTTGGTGTCAGGAGAAGAATGAGCGGAAAGAAAGAAAGAAGAGAAAACGACAGACTGAGTTTTTGTATAAAAAGAATGAAGAATGACAACCAAAGATCGGAGAGTTGTCGCCCTTTCTACGGAAGAAGATTGGAACTTGGAAGGAGAGAAGTCTAAAAAGCCCAGGCGGTGTTTCTGTCCCGTTACACCCCGTCACAAACCGAAACATTCTGATACGCCACCCGTCCCGTCCAGCCAATCACTGCCCGCACCCGCCAATTAACCTCAGCCAAGCCCGCGCGTGATTGGCTGGGCCGCGGTCTGCCCGCCAAACCGGAATTTCAGGGGGAGCTGTGGCGTCGCGTACGGGCCATACGCGTTACGGTAATCTATCTCAGGGTCTTTTCTCGGGCTGGGACAATCAATGGAGAGATTACGAGGCAGAGACATCGAATAAAACTATGAGAGATTCTGGAATGGATGGATGGCTGTGGGTTAACTATGGCAGGCGGCTGGTTGGTGGGTCTAGACGACTATTTTAAGAAGTTCAGAGTATCTGGTTTTGGTTGATAGTAGTTCTGCCTCTTGCCGCAGGACTCCCGAACCCCTATAAAAAAGGTTTATGCTTCCTCCATTATAACCACGCAGCCTTCAACGTGTTCGAGTTTTATCCCAAGCTTGGATTTTCCTGCTCTTTTAAGTTTCAATTCAAACCATGGTCCATGGACCGTGGTTGATTGAGCGGTTTTTTCAGCCTGCGAGTACGTGACGCATTTCTGACGCCGGGGGGAGGCGAATTGCAAGTCAACGGCCACACGAGGGATTTTGGGGGGGGGGGCAGAGTGCATTCATTCATTTATTTGTTGAAAGGCCCAGAACATACAACCAAGTGACACGGCATGAAGTTACATAAAAGCAGAAGAACGCCACGGCATGGGAAAAAAAGACAATCGAAAAGGGAAGGAAAAAGAACGAACCAGACAAATGCAGTGTAAAAAGCACATGCAAACTCAAAACTCTTCCCGACGCAAGGTACGCTTTTCCATTAATACTCCTGATGCTGATACTCATGCCGATGCCAATGCCGATGCCGATGCTGATGTAAGAAGAAAAATCGAGATTCTCGAAATGCTGTCGCCACCACTCTGGTGGCTCCCCCAGAGTGGATATCTAACCAGATCGGCCTTGCGGAAACTAAAACTAAAGCCGACTCTAACCCTTCTGCACATGTTCCTTGGCTTCCTGTGGGGAGAGCCGCTTGCCCGTCTTATCGAAGAACCGCGAGCTGATCCGTAACCACTTCTCGTTATCGTACTGCACGGCCAGCTGGTTGAGTAGGAGGATTTCTTCCAGGCTGAAGTTCTCGTCGACGTAGAGGATTTTCTTCTTGGGCGTGGGCGTTCGGGTATAGGAGCTTTCGGCCTGTATCAGGATGTTTTAATGACGAGGTTATATGGGGATTGGGAAGGGTATGACTCTTACCTTTCCGATGATAAGGGGCTCTGAGAAAGACACCCGTCGTTGATGTCTGTTGGTATTTGTCTCTTGGGGAGGTGGGGTTGGCTCGTTCACGGCTGGTTTTTTATTTTGATATTCCACCGCAGGCTTGATTATTCCCCATCGAGATTTGAGAACATGCACCTGCCTCCCCGTCGCCGTCGAGATGGCTTTCCACGTCATACCTTCAGCCTTTAGCCGTCTTAGGTTGTCATCATCATCCGTCGTCCATTCACACTGTGGAGGGGCACTGTTGCTGGCTGGCGTGGGGGGTGCTTGGCCTGGAGCAGGCTGCTGGGCCTGTCCAGGTGCTGTTGAGGTTTGGGCGGGCACATATACCATCTGGGGGAAACCAGGAGGCAAGCCAGGCGGGGATCCTGGGTAGAAACCGGGAGGATGCGCGGGCTTCCCTGTACGGGCGGCCAGCTCTGCGGAGGCTTTCCTCCCCCGTGCTGCAGCTGAGGCACGCTGGTGGTTATGTTAGAGGAGTTGGATTGCATCTCGACAGTGCCAGGGCTTACCTTGTAAGACGCGGCCTCCATCTCCTGTCGGAGGGTTCTGGAGCTTTTGAAGACATCAGCGAAGGATATCCTCAGGCCGCCCTTGTCCGTGTAGCCAGGCATCTTGAGGTTCTTGCAGGCTGTATACGGCAGAGGGAGGTTAGTGAAGCCTTTGGTGAGGGCGGGAGATGGAGACAGTGTTTTGGTGAAGGGAGAAACAACAAGTCACAGCAACAGAGACCAGGCGGGACGACCAGCACCAGACTGAAAGAAACAGGAATGGATGTAAAGAGTCAGATTATCAGCTAGATAACACCTGATAAAACAAGAACAAGAACATAGAAAGCACATCCACATCAGCATAAGAACAGACCCAGCATTATGGCAGCATAGCAATTACAATGCCATCCAACACAGACAGGAGAGCAGCCAACAAACACCCTCTATGCTGGCCACCAGAATGCATCAGAATGCATATAGCCCAGCCATATAGCAGACAGCGTCCCCCTCTAGCCCGCAACCTGCTGCAAACCACTGCAACCACTGCCAACCACTGCCACCACTGCAGCATCAGTTCTCTCTCTCCAGCAATGGCAGTTGTCAACTGGAAGGATGATGAGTTGGCGTTGGGCAGGCTGGTCCGTGCGCTGTCTGCCCTAGCAGATCACGTGACTAGCTACGGGCGGCTGCACACACCACTTGCACAACCAGCCAGATTTCAGACAGACAGACACCATCATCAACAACTTGAACTTGATCAGTGATATACACAGCTACTCCTCGCTTCTCAACCTCTGCCCTCCCCGACCCGCCCCTGTCTGCAATAGCGGCTCCCCCCGCCCCTCTCTCTTACTTCAATTGACCCACCTCCCCCCAAAACCCCCTGCGCGCCATGCGATTCCTCTCCGGTGCCGTGGTTGTGTCCCTGCTGGGCTGGATAGGGGCCGCCTCTTCACATAACATCCTCCTGCGCGCCCACTCGCGGGAATGTTTCCACGAGGAACTGCACAAGGATGACCGCATGACCGTCACCTTCCAGACCGGCGACAGGGAGTTTGGCGGGAGCGGGAACCTCGATATCAATTTCTGGGTATTTACCTTACCTCCCATACCACCCCCGTATTCCCGGTTCTGAGAAATGCGGATTGCTAATATTGCCTTTCTACTACATACAGGTCGAAGACCCCTCCGGCGGCCGCCAATACAACAAACACGCCATCTCCTCCGACGACTACTCCTTCACCGCGCCCCGCGACGGCAAATACCTCTACTGCTTCGGCAACGAGGCCTGGTCGTCCAATAGCAAGGAGGTCTCTTTCAACGTCCACGGCGTCGTCTATGTTCCTGAGTCTGACGCGCCGACGGATCCGTTGGAAGCTGAAGGTTGGACATCGCCTTTATATATACCATGCGTTGCTGTAAGAAGGAGAGGAACACCGCTAATTGTTATATGCTATTTCTAGTCCGCCGCCTCTCCGAAGAACTCGCCCAGGTCAAAGACGAGCAATCGTACATCGTCGTCCGGGAACGCACGCACCGGAATACCGCTGAGAGTACTAATGCGCGAGTCAAGTGGTGGAGTATTTTCCAGCTGGCTATTATTATTGGCGAGGGTGTTTTTCAGGTTTGGTGGTTGAAGAGGTTCTTTGAGGTGAGTTTGGTAACTTTCATGTTGTTGGGATGGATGGATGGCTAATTCACGTTGATTGATGACAGGTTAAACGCGTTGTATAAAATAAAAATCATTGCATGCATGGCCTTTTTTAATTTGCAGTTTATTTTTGATCTGATTGATACCAATGATTTTCACGAAGAGCGAGATGAAAGCAAGCACACAACTCTTAACGTGGAGAGAAAGAAGTAAGGAATGATCTGTTCTATCCCATTCTTCCTTATTTATATATCCTGTCGAGTCTGGACGCTGCCTCCTACCCTATTTACGTAACCCTCCTCCTCACCAAAATTTTGTTTGTTCTCTAAGCTCGCTGCCACAGCGTGTGCTTGATTGAGTGGTTGGTTTGGCCAGATCCGGCTGACCCTTTGGTCCTATCTATCTATCTTATGTGTTATATTAGAATCACGACTTCGGATGATGGGGGGGAAATGAAAATGAAAATGTGGAATATTAACGCAACTTTTCTTTCTAATTGGAGGGAGTGAGCGAGGGAGGTTGCTGGGTTTATTATTCAAGTTATGTATTTCCAAGAAGGGCTTTTTGGATGTTATCTATTCTTGTCTGGACCACCCTTTTAACTCGGATACCTAACCTAGCTAGCTACAACTCAGACGGCAACTGATATACGTATTTCCAGCTAATTGATGCCTTTGAAATTTGTGTTGTCATATACGACGCGTACATACATTCATTCATTTCCATACTTCATAGTTGCCTATCTATCTCCCTTACTTTGAGGAAACCTTGCTAACCTTATACTCAACGATTGGCAGCTGGCCCTTCTCGTAGATGAAATGGCCGGCCCCGACCCAGACGGTGGTCTCGAGGAAGGCGTATTTCTCGTCGCCGGTCTAGGTTTCGTAAATGGATGGGTTAGTAAGTAGAATGCATCGGAGTATAAAAGGGTATTTAGCTAATAGTTAAGCCGCGTACCTGGAAGTTCAAGTGGATATCTGGAGATATAATATGTTAGATATATACGATTCTATTCAAAAGGCCGAAGGGAATTTAAAAAAAAATAAACATACATGAGTTACCGAATGGGGTAACGACGGATTCCGAAGTTCCCCCGAGAATGTTGGCCAGCTCAGGAGTCATGTCGACGATGCCGGTGTAGTGGAGATAGACGGTCTAATGAGCAGAATTAGCTACCTCGTCGGAGATGTAGAACCCCTCTACCGTTCGATTGAGTTCGAATATAAAAGGAGTTTGGGTGGCGAACTCACCGCACCATCACCCGTCCTATATAAAGGGTAAAACCTCATATTAGCACACATCCCTTCAAGCAACCTTTCCATGCCTGGAGACTCTGTAATCTAATCTAGTTTCACCTAGTGAATATGAAATTCGTATCTATCTACTTACTGAATAGCCCCATGTGCATCGAGTCTCAGATGCTTTCCATCGGGATCCACATAGATGTAGTCATTTCCGTTCCCGATAAACTCGCCATTGAATTGCTGGGGGAAGGTTGATTCGCTTTTGACAGTTCCGGAGACCATGGGCTGGGGGGTTTGGAAGGGGGGTTGTAAGCTTATATCATATTGTGTATGTCGTTTGGAGGGTTCACCACTGGGGATGAACTGGGAGGGGAGAGGGAAAGCAAGGCGGGAAAAAACCATGCAGCACATACAGTGATCCTAAGTTTCTTGCCGCGAGTGACGCTGTCTGTGATTGGATTTAGTAAATATACCGAGGCTGTTCATAGTTGTGCGGTTGGAGGGATTGTTGAAGGGGCGGAGGGGTTGAGAAGGCAGGAAATGGAAATGTCATACCAACAGCGGTTGGGAGCTGGATTTTCACCTGTTTCGATTGGAATAGGGGAAATTTATTAGTATATGTATGCATCTATGGATCTGTGCATTGCTGGCGCTGGTTGAAGCGCAGTTCTCCCCTTTCAATGGGCAGCTGGGATTGC
The DNA here is from genome assembly GCA_032988985.1 of Emmonsiellopsis sp. PD_5. NCBI lineage: Eukaryota > Fungi > Ascomycota > Eurotiomycetes > Onygenales > Ajellomycetaceae > Emmonsiellopsis > Emmonsiellopsis sp. PD_5. The sequence goes on from JANTQI010000015.1 coordinate 92,676, forward strand.
GGGGTATCTAGGCATACCTGGATGGTGAAGGCGGGCTGGAGGCTGGGGAAGTCGGCCATGGTGATGGATTTGTTGGATGGATGGATGGATGCAATTGTTTGAGCAGATGGAATGGCGGATGGATTCGTGGAGAAGTTTGTAAGACAATGTTGGTGGGAGAAAGTGATGCGGAGAGATATCCTCCTCCTTTTAAGTTTGTTGTCCCAAGCTTCCCCACACCGAAGTATGTATATCCATGTACGTACATGTTCGGCAGTTGAGAGCAGCTCCGATTATTTATTGGAGGGAAAGAGGTGATAGGCCAGTTCCTTGAGGAGATAATAATTGCCGGACTATTATTAATGTGCACACTCCTAATAGGATATTTCCTCTCTCGTATATAGACTGGAGTTGAAAACTATACTGCGCCGGAGGATTACTGCCCATACCCCTCACCATAGAATTGCATCAATCTTTGCTCCCGGAATGCCAATTAAAAGATCTAAGGGATCAATGCCGGACTTTGCCAGCTAATCGTTTATGGGTACATCAGTATCATAAGGAGCAATTTCCCAACGGCGAGTGACTTTTGGATCACAATATCATGTCAACGGCGGAGAGAGGCGATGCTGGGCCATTTGATGGAGATAAACACAATCAGGTATGCCGTTGAACGCATCTAATAAAATCCAGCAGTATCCGGAGAGTCCCCATCAGACCCTTCCCGATGCCCTTCCCCATATCCCCAGTCCATGAGTCGCACGGCTGCACCCCGCTCTTGAGGAATGATCAACGGGCAACTATGCTGGTTTTCAAAGCAATGCTAAATGCTTGTAGCACCTCTGGAAGCGGGGTACAGGGTTCGTTTTGCACTGCCAAAGCATTGTTCTGTTTCGGCTCAAATCATCATGCAAGGGCAAATGAAGCCGCTGGGTAACAGTTATTTCTTGAAAGCTGGTATTACATCTTCCGGATTTTCTTCCTTGTGTCACCAACTGCCCATTTCCGCGCGGGAATTTCACTTCGCATGTGTGAGTGATCAATTGTCCACATCCCTTGGGTTGCAAGTTCTGGACTGGGCTGGGAAAGTAGGCCATCAACAAATGGACGGATGAAGAGTTTCCATACGTCGTGAGGAGCACAAAGCAATGCTACCTCCACGCTCTCAAATGCCGCTGTACCCCACAGCCTCAAAGGCCATGGAGGGTGACATCCGTCTGCTTTCCACCGCTGTAGATTGGTTGTAGATTGCCCGAGGTCGTTCTGTCCATGCTGGAGTGTGATTGGCGGCCCCTGGATGACTAATCCGGATAAATTTGAATGCCGAAATAGGGCTAGGTCACATGACGGCCCTTTCAGGACTAGCGCAACCAGATTTCGATAGCGCGAAGTGACGTCGTCGGCGAGAAAGCTGCGCTTGACGGTATCCCAAACCGCTTTTCCTCTGTCTTGTTTCTTTTGTCACGGAGTTAGTGCTTGGTCAGTATGTACGGAGGATATATATCCCCTTCTCTCTTGGCTTGTTTCAATTGCTAGATGTTTTGAATCTCCCGTCAACCAAAAAACCCATGTTCTAGGCCCGGAGATCGTTGGCTTGTGCCAACACAGACAGCCGAGTCCGGACAGAGAGGCAAAATGGCCAGGACCTTGCTTGCTCTCTCCCTTCTAGCAGCCTTGCCACTGCAAGTGCTTGCGGGTTCTCAGAATCCATTGCTGGTGAAGAAGGAGGATTTACACGAGGAGAATGGCCCGAAGCTGCACGGGAGGTTTCTGCACGTAACAGGTGAGTCCTTTGTTTACCCCCGCGGCTTGACCGATAGGCTAACATAAATTCACCAAGATATACATCCCGATAGCTACTACAAACCGAATTCGGAAACCGACTCCGATCATGTATGTCACCGAGGATCCGGTGATGCAACACCTTATGGAGCGCCTGGTACCGACTGCGATTCCCCCATCTCACTTGTGAATGCGACGTTCACATGGATTCGGGATAACTTGGCAGACTCGATTGATTTTGTTGTGTGGACTGGCGATTCGTCACGGCATGACAATGATGACAAAAATCCCCGCACGGAGAAGGAGATTCTGGAGATGAACCAGTTTCTGTCCGACCAGTTGTACGATATTTTCTCCAAATCCAACGACAAGGGCAAGGGAAAGGGCCTACAGGTGCCTATCATCCCAACGATTGGCAATAATGATATAATGCCTCATAATATTTTTAAGGGCGGGCCGAACCGTTGGACAAAACGATTTGTCGATGTCTGGAACAAATTTATACCGGAGTCACAACGACACTCCTTTGTCGAGGGAGGATGGTTTTATGTCGAGGTTATTCCGGACAAACTAGTTGTGTTTAGTCTTAACACGATGTACTTCTTCGACTCGAACAATGCTGTCGACGGATGCGAAGATAAATCGGAACCTGGCTATGAACATATGGAATGGCTGAGGATCCAGTTGCAGTTCATTCGCAAACGGAACATGAAAGCCATTTTGATCGGCCATGTTCCCCCTGCCAGAGCTGGTTCGAAACAAAACTGGGACGAAACGTGTTGGCAGAAGTATACGCTTTGGTTACGGCAATATCGGGATGTGATTGTTGGAAGTGTTTACGGGCATATGAATATCGACCACTTTATGTTCCATGACTCTGACGATGTGGAGATCGGGGGTAAAGAGTCAGATTCTTTGAACAATCCGATAAAAGGGCATCCCAACGATGAGGTCTCCACTCGGTCACGTCTCGGTTATTTATCCAGTCTCAGGAAGGAATGGTCAAAATTGCCTTCCCCGCCTGATACGGCCTCATACTCATATCCAGATGAGGACGAGGACTATTTTGACCCCGATTCCCACCTCTCAGGGACTGGACTGAACTTAAAAAAGAAAAAAACCAGGAAACAATATTTAAAAGAAATTGGCGGACCCTGGGGAGAAAGATATAGCGTATCATTCGTTTCGCCCAGCGTTATCCCCAACTATTTCCCTTCCCTACGGGTATTTGAATATAATACGTCCGGCTTAGAAAGCGCCATGTTGTGGTCCGAAGTCGACCTGAATAACGAACCTCCTAACTTACGAGTGCCTCCATTGGAGGATACGGTTCTCGATAAGCCTAAACCACCGTCCTCGGAGAAGAAGAAGAAAAAGAAAAAGAAAAAGAAGAAGAAGCCCAAGAAACCAAAGTTCGAAGTCCCAAAACCACCATCTCCCACCGCGCCTCCTGGGCCTGCTTATTCGAACCAACCATTAACTTGGCTCTCCTATACCCAATACTTTACTAATCTCACAAAATTCGAGACCAAGGATGAATCGCTGAAGCAAAACTCTATTAGCTGGAGAGAGTATCGTTTGGAAAAAGCCAGTGACAGTCGTCCGGATGGCAATTCGGCCCCCTTACACTTCGAAGTCGAATACGATACACGAACCGATAAGCATTACAAGCTAAAAGACCTGACCATCAGGAGCCTTTTGCACCTTGCCAGGCGGATTGCTGCTAAGGAGCCACAGAAGAATGACCAATCGTCTCCATTGGATGCCGACACTGTCTGTGAGAGCGGGGAAGCTACACCGCCCTCAGGAATACCCAGCAGGTCTGTGGGCAAGAAGGACGACCCGCCAGACGCTCCATGCATCCACGCGGAATCCCTAGTGTCGGCAACCAAATCCAAGAAGAAGAACATTTGGACGATATTTTTAAGACGAGCCTTTGTTGGATTTTTTGATGAGGACCATTTAGATGACGCATCATAAGCCTTCTTTTCCTGCTTTTGGATTTCCTATTGTTCTTAGCATTTTTTTCTCTTGGTCTGTTTATATTGATGCATCTGTATATATTTCATTCTTGCATATTTTTTGCATATTGAAAATATCCACCCATATGCTGCATGTCTCGGAAGTGATTGTCTTGGGAACGATCCAAACCCGGTCTCTTTTCTTCGTTCTTCAGTTCCTTGGTTGGGGACAAGGTCCTTTGACTGGTGGGTTTATTGCATCTAGACTGGGTATACAAAATATGAGCTGAAACCTCAATTTCACATTCCTGTTATCTGTCTGTTCCCTTGGGTGTTTGCTGATTTCCAGAATCCAACAATGAATACGGAGGATGCTAATAGGAAACCAGGCTTCTTCATTTACCATCATGCCCTTTTGGCTGATTCCATTATGCTTTCATCCATGCTGCATCGCCTGTGCATTCTTAACAATAATTGCAAAGCGGTCTAGGTTTCGGCTGAAAGAGGTTACCGATAGGGGACTAAGTCAGGTACTATTCGCGAAGATATGCAGCTCGGCTTCCCAGCTGGAACAAGTTGCGTACAAAGAAAATGTCGCTTCCCGAGCTCACCGCCCTCTCTCGGCTTGATGCATATAGCCGTTTTTCAACTTCATGGTTTTTCTCTGTCCCGGCCATTATCAATTGATGTGGCTCGGCTGGCCAGCGGGAACAAACTGGCTGCAAGAAAATGTGGCTTCCCGAGCCAACCACCCCGTTTCGGCTAGATGAAGAAAGCATTTTTTTTGGTTTTTTGTGTCCCAGTCAGCATCAATTGATGTATCTCGGCTTACCAGCGGGAACAAGCTGCCTCCAAGAAAATGTGGCTTCCCGAGCCAACCAACCCGTCTCGGCTTGATGAACATTGCCAGTCATGCCGGCTGCATGCTTCGCCTCTGCAGCAGAAAGGAATCTAGTCCATTTTTCAAACAAAGTGAATAGCTGCTCCTTTGAGCTTCATCGTTGAGGTCTGTCATTCATCCAATACAAGCCATTGAATGGCAAGGGTGCATGGCAGCGGACCATGGGAACAGTGCATGGGTTCCAATATTCCCCAAGAGATCTCCTGATGAAGCGGTCACCAGAGCAAGCCCAGTGAAATCACTCCAGGGAACCGCCTTGCATGGGCAGGAAAGATAAGAACCCCCCATCTTCCCCCTGCCTTTCTGCCCTTCCCTTCCTTTTTTCCCCGTGGCATTCCTCCTCTTCCCCCGAAGAGGGGTCGCGAGATGCCCAATCGTCAAGCAAATTATACATCGATTATTTTCCTTTGTGTTGGTTTATATATATACCTCGAATATTTGGCCCTTCGCTTCGACTTATGTCCCTTCGTTGTCTCCAGCTGACCGACCTTGTTTGCCGGCTGGCTGGTCGCGAAGACGGTGCTCTATATGCGGCAGAGAGGAGGCTCCCTGGTATGTAAGTTCTCCCTCGACTATGAAGCAATTACCTAGTTCAATTCTCTCCTGACATATATAAGTGATATAGGGAGCGCCCGTTTATCGACCACCAAGCAAATAGGTGCCCTCCTGTTACCTTGTAAGTCTCCACCAAAATGTTCACAGCATAATACTAATCATGCCTGAAGCTCCTGTCCTTCCCATGCCTTCCGTCAATCCACACCCCAGCCCACCTCAGGCCACGGCGGCAGACGATTTCCAGCTGCTCCCACGCTTCAACTGCCGTACTATACGGGGCCGTCGACAACCTCCGAAACCACCGGCGTCTTTCGTTCTACTACAGCCATCAGACTCCGTGGATCACCATCCCCCTTATCTTGGAATTGCTGTAGTTGGTCACTACAGCGGTTCCTTTGCATTATACCCCTTATCTTCGTTGCCTTGATGGCACAAGGTCCTACCTCTCCCGATTCGCAAGAAGCGAACGCTTTGTGACGATGACCGCCGCGGACGTTGCGTCCCTGATTACCCCCCAAAACGACCGAGGCAACTCCGAAGCCAACGATTCACACAATTTTCACAATCGACTCCGCGAGCTTGCCTGGGCTAGCGAGCCTGAAGACCCGCAGAGTCTCCATATGTTACATCCCACTCGCATCCCTCCGTACGGCTCCAACGAGACGATCTGCGTGCAGGAGATTTCAACATGATTGTAAGTTCCCCCGTTCTCCAGAGGCGCAAAGGTGCCCATAAGAATGTTCATGACACAGTGCTAACCATCCCAAAGGACCCCTGTGCTCCCGCGACCCTAGTGCGCCCTATATATACATACCACAGTATCTTTCCAGCATCCGCCCGCCATACCGACATGACTACCCCGCTGGCGAGAATGCCTCCTCGAACTTCGAACCTGATGTGCCTCAGAGGAAACTTGGACCGTGGAGGCCCACGTGTGGATATCCCGACACCTAGACCAAAACCTGCTTGGTTTCCCCCCACCGATGTGAGGACTGGGGGTCAAACAGACACTGCTGCTCGTTATCACTGGCCCCAAAATTCCAAGCAACTTGTGGTGGTGGCAATGGGCGTTGATGACACAGTATAAGTGGGCACCTCGACCGTGGTAATTCTTGTTCGTCACCTCTGCTAGGTTCAATTTTCAAACGAGGCCCATGCGATAGCTAGCGTGGGTCGGTTTACCCGGTTCTATGGTGAAACCGAATACCCAGGATATGGTACCAGCCCGCCCGATGACCGACAGTGGTGCAAAAATCATGAAGGAAAGTCCCACTTGCTTGCAACGCTCTCGTCCGCCATGGAAAACTCGAGGCATTTGAGGATTCCCCTTCTTTCGACGAATTATATATACGACTTATTCAATCTATCTCCTGGTTGCTCTGCGTCATTCTGGGCTGGCCTTACAACCTACGAACGTCTCCCTTCCGAAGAAATCAGCGAACGATGGACAGCTCTATACAGCTGTTTTCCATTTTTGAAGGAAACAATGGACGCGAGCAAAGTAAACGACAAATTCCTGTTCGCGTGGCTAATACCGAAGACTTTAGTTTTTGCCTCATTCAGGTCAAAAATAGGAAGAACGACACGTTAAGCCCTGGAGCGAAGAATTTGGCGGTGGATGCTTTGACCGCCCGCCGCTCAAAAATTTATGTTCCCGGATGGTGCCAGCTATCTTGGTATCATGATGTGTCTCAGAAGAAAGGAGCTATCAAATGACCTGAGTCTCAACCGAGGAATACACTACGAATTTGGGGGTTTCGGAATCTCCTTTCAGCCAATGGTAAGCATTACTGACTTTTTTGTTCTGGCGCCTGTACTGATATTGTCCACGTTCATAGGAGGAAATTAATACGTACCACATAAAGACGCCCCCGCGATTTGATTGCCGCACCCTGTGGGCAGTGCAACACCTCAGTAACCCCAATCGCCGCGGGCGTTCAGCTGCCTGACCTGCCCCTGACCATCACGACCGGGGGGGCGGGAAGCCAATTTCCAGTGACTCCCGCCGCGAGCGTTCTTGGGCCTGGGAGCCCATTCTCTGCGTCCCTCTCTGATGACATGATGACAATGATGCCGCCGAAGGAGATGCTGCTACCTGGATTAGAGGGACGACACTGCTTGGTGGCATCCGCAAACACTCTCTCGTCGCCAGACCCCAGTCCATATCCACTTCAACCGCAGACCCACAAGCTTTAGCTATGGCCGATGAACTCGCCTCCCTGTTCCTAGCGAAATTTCGCCCAGCTTTTATGGTTTATGTGAACGGGCCAACTGAAGCCGTCGATGACCGCCCACATGTTAACGTCCGACCCCAGATTAGTTTCCGCAACCTAGATGAAATGGTAACAAAGCTTGGCTATGCGGTTGTCGAAGAGAACGAGTATGAACAGTCAATTGGCAGCGATACTAGCCTCCTGCAGCTCAATGTCATTATCGACTCCTGCATGCTCGAAGTTGTATTGCTGCAGAATCCTGCATCCTTGGATATGGTTGCCGTTCCCCAGGCTCCCTCTCCGGAATCGAACCCTCACTCCCCGTTACCCGTTGCCAGCATGGTAGGCCACTATCCTACAATCGAAAGTTGATAGGGCAGAAATTCGAATGAACCCTCGCCGGCGCAAGACCGCGCGATTCGATAAGTTATTGTGAATCACAAAGGAGCCAGCTATCCATGCCCTCTCGCTGTGGCCCTGCTCGCCGCAACCACTCCGCTCGCAGCAATAAGGGCAATCGATCCCAGCCGCGAAACACTGCAGGCCGTTTCCTGTCGCTTTGTTCTGGTGGCAATCTATCATAAGCTCTGCGAAGCTCGCGTGGAGGTATCTGCTGGGTCCAGGGCATTTCTGGGGGTGCCTGGGCCGACGTTCCTGACAAGGTCGATCAGATCATCCGCTTGCAAGATTTGAGGGAAGTCCACAACTTTGTTCGAAAAAACTGGTCACCTCCTGTAATATTTGTCATGGACCAGATGAACGCCCTTGATGGTGAAGATGACGCTGAAATCAAAGCCGATGTATACAGCTGGCTGAATTGAGGATACCATCGCTGATGAGAACGATATCGAAGATATTGCCAACATATTTTGTCGCCAATGCTGCATCCCAGTCTGCGCATCAACGCCCAAAGCTATCAGATGACACCTTGAAGCAAGTCCTCGAATTATGTGCATCCCGCTGTGATATCCGACAACCAAAATCAAAGGTTATTTATCGCCACGCAAACGGGTCGGCGAATAGACTTCAGCCCTACCTCTTCTATTGGCCTGTTACTCGAAAACCCTACACCTGATGAGAGGGCATATTTGGCAATGGGGGATACTGGAAGATGAGAATGTTCGCGGCGTGGAATCACGGCACCGTGCTTGGCCTTCTTCAGGCCAGTTTTGATCATAACTACTGAGCGTCCTACAGGATGATAGACCGTGCACATGTTACCACTCGAATACACCGCGCCATTAAAGTACAGTTCAGAAGCTCTCAGACATAGAAGCTGCCGCCACCGACCATCTGGCTTGATTCCCTGAAAATGAACCCCGCAAACCATCCATCAAAGGTACCTTGGACATCATCCACATGCTCCTCTGGTTGAAGAAATGGGGCGAGGAGGAGTATTGGCCATGGTTGGAGCAGAAAATCATCGCGCCGCTGCGCCGTACAGATGACGCCCAACTATCGGGTTCTTCTTGAGGACTCGGAGACATGCGGGAATGGGTGAAGGAGCCAAGGACCTAGTACTAAGCATATGGCACCCTGGACCGGGTAAACGTCCCCTCAATACAGAGCGATTACAGCAATACAGCCCTCGGATGGAGCAATTCTATCGCGAAGCCCTACAGGAGTATCATCGAACTGGATATATGGTGCTGGATGACTGGAAGAGTCTTGATGGTAGCGGGCCCCCATAGTCTTCCCTTTGTATAAGACTGAGGATTGGACTTGTTAACGATAACTATATGTGATGGAGAGCGGTGAGACGGGGTTCGAGTCCCTGCCCAGTGCCCGGGGTCGGGCGAGCACACCTCTCCTGGACTAAGTGAGCGTAGTTAGCGTGTTTAGTCAAATCAAAAACAACTTTACGCTGGATAGTTATACATATGGTGCTGGATATATGCTGGAGGTCCTTGCGAGATGAGGCAAGGTTGGTATCCATCCCAGTTAAACCCTCGTACGTACTTTGCATCGGGTGGCACCGTCTACCACAAGCCAATATCATTTAGGATTGGAGATGAAGTCTTACTTTCGGCAAAGAACATTAAGGCAACGAGACCTTGCGAGAAATTGGATAACCTTTTCCAATTATCGAAGTTATTGGGAAAACGCGAGCTTGAGTGTGTCCTGCTAGATCGATCATTTTGGCCATATGCGAACGTCTTCCGTATCCGTACTATACACATTCATTCCCACAGGCAGACTTCAGCTTTCTAAATGCGACTTTTGACGACGTGATTGAGACTCCGAGGCATTTGAAGAAGTATCGCAGAATGACGTCGGGAACCATCTCTTTGTCATGGACTACTCCTATTATCCCACTAGATCACAGAAATTCCGAATATAAAAGAAAACTACATTAGACCCCCTGTTTGTTAGACTATTAGAAACGAGAATTGCAAATATGAATATCTCGGAGGATGATTAACGAATGACCAAGTAAATAATATAAAGGCGTGGTTTAATGCCTGGGAGCCTTTCGATCCAGAAGGTGAATGACCATTGCATGCAAATAAGACTCCCTCTGCAAGATAACAACTCGAGAAATATATAGACCAGGCGGAATTCGCGAGGTACGTCAAAGTACTTGTGATCGAGTCGTTCAACGAAGAGTCAATGGGAAAGGTGGCAAGGGGGTAAGCTGCGATGTTTTTAAACCCCTGCCTTTAATTCTTAACGTCCCGCTCAATAGTCAACCAACTACCCCTTATTTTCTGTGTCTGCCGCGCGGCAAAAAGGATTTATGCGACCCCATCACAGATTGAGTGAGCAGAAGGGTGTTTGGTATTGACAATAACTTCAGCTGTAGATATTTCTCTGGTCTCTCTTCCCCCCTTTTTCTGTTCTGTTCTTCTCTTTCCAAGAAAGCATCCCATTCATCTTCGTTTATCCTTTTTACTCTCCAACAGCTTAAATTTTCAAGAAAAGTCTAAAAGTATAATGGAAGGAACCGCCATCTATCATTTTTGAAGGAAACTATTAGTTATAACTTTGCCACGGGAAGTATAGTATTGAAGAAAGCATATTGACAAGTGGGATATATCCTCATTGCTCAATACCCGGAATGATGAGGAGAGAACCGCCGCACAAGGTCGATGAGGATCGCTATTCCCTTGTTGGTTATACTTGCCTGATAATGGCTTTGTCGTTTGTTTTTTGAACAGGGATTGGTTCGTGGCCTTTCGGGTCGAGCCTTCCATATATGAATGATTCTGCGAAAGTTTAGAAGGATTCCTGCCTATATAACGCCATGTGTCCCATTGCTTCTCATCAATTTAAGTATGCCTAACCATATATTGGTCAAGTTTTGTTACCTGTCGAGAATCACCGTTTCCTCGTTTGAGCGAGGTTTATTTTCCCTCTTGGACCGAACGTTGCAACCACTCCCGCCCGTATCGTAAACCGCGCCGGAAAGCACAATCATTCCGAACGTCAGTCGAAATAGATCGTTACTGTCGTTGATGTCGCAGAAGCACACTGAGAGAGAGTTCCTTTATGCAAACAGCCTTTTGCCCTGTTGTATTCAACCAACGAGTTGGCGACAGGACAACAAAATGACAGATGGCTGTTACCGATTGGGTCGTTAAGCTCCACTGAACGGCCTTCCATCTCTCTGCAGACGTGTCTTTCGCGGACACCGGTCATATCAATAGGGGAGACGCACCATCTTCGGGGGAAGAAAAAGTACGTAAACCATTTTCGAATGATACTTTCCATCAGGCTTACCTCGAAACATAGACTAACCAAAAACCAAACTTAGTGTTCATATTCGTGGCTGGTGTGCGGTGGTCAGAGGATGGCGTAAACTGGGCGGTCATTCATTCCATGGACCCGCACATCACTGACGAGTGGATGGGAGAGAACGTACCGCCCGGACACAAGTTTCCGGGGGAATGCATAGCCGCGCTGCGGAAACATCTTGAGATGGAGGGCAAGCTTCCACCAGATTGGCGAAAACCATTCCCAAACATGGGGATGGCATGGACGATTGAAGAAGACATAGAAATACTGGAGTATATTCTCCACGATCGAAAGCGGATAGATGCCAAGGTGTTCGTCCCGAGCAATCGTTCTGGGGTAGATGTTGCAACTCGGGCTAAATTCCTTGAGGAGGACGCGAAGTTTATATCAACCGTTCGTAAGGCTGAGAAAGAGGTCGCGGAGGCTTTGCTTCGGTACGATTCTAGTCGGCCGAGCCGGAAAGGGAACGCGCGTGTTGCCCTTGAGGCTACTGAAGCCAAAGCGGAGCAAACTATTCGCCGGGCATTGGCCCAGTCGGTATGGGGGTCCTCGAAAGACAAGCCCTCCTTGGTTCTATCCATATGATCCCAGAACAGTATGAAACTATTATATGGCTTAGGTGTTTATAGAGAGGGATCATGTCTTCGCCTGGTGGAGGCTAGATGGTCGGTCGACAGTGAAGTTAAACGCTCTCGAAAAAATGAATTGTGGAAGATCGTCGGCTGGAGTTTGGAAGTGATATAAATTCTCCGGGCCAGTCATGGATGAGAATGTTGATCTTGGATAGTTCCCAAGCGCGAGATTCCGGCTTTTTGGTCATCAATCAGGATTGACGGCGCTGCCGGTGTTTGGTGGCTTTTGTAGTAGCTTACCTAGACTCAATGCACGCTGTGTGGATTAAATATGGATAATCCACAGGCAAAGTTGTAATAGAGATGCTGTCTATTTTACACCACAATGAAATCTCAATGACAATGGTAGTTCTAAATAAACGAACTGTCTTGAATCCAGCTCGTCGAATTTTTGTGATCTCTTGACAATGCCAGAACGACGAGGGAGTTACTTCGAGAGATTTATCTTGGCAGATGAAATCCATCCAGCGGTATTTCACCGCCTTTTCGGGTCCTAATAAATCGTGAAGCCACCCCACAAACATGTAACATTTCATGTTGAACTAGGACAATTGAAATGTGGTCAAAGAGAGTTTTTGACCAGAAGAGTTTTTGACCTGAAGGGTTGGCGATGTTCATGGTGGTCCTGTTCAGCTGAGGGGTACTGGGTAACACTGACGTGGAATCCGTCTGTTCCGATCGCGAGGCGTCAAAAATTCCTGAACTTTGGCGAACTCCAGAAAGCATAACTGATGGGCAGAAGAAAACTTGGTCCATGGCTCTGATATTGAAATGGTTTGATGACGTTGATGAAATTAGCCTCGCTGCGCATCGTCCTTTTTGTGGCTGAGCTTCTTGCTTGTAGATGGGGCGTCTAAGCGGCGGGATGACTGCCGTTATTAATTCGGGATCGGGTTTGATCTCATTTGTTTTTGAAGCCGGGTGTTTGCTGAATGGTAATGCCATTGTCTCTGTTCCTTGGGGGAGTTTCGAGGGATCTTTCCATGCCGAGAGCAGCGGGCCGGAAAGAATGTGAGGCTGCACTTGCTGTGCAACCTCGAGAAGGAATATTTAGTTGGTCCAGTGTCCATTTAGGGTGAACAAAAAGGGGAGAGGAGATATTCTTGCTCCGCATCGTGTAAATCGGGTCTTCCTTGCAAGTGCCACGCTGGCATGCGCTCATCCTTCGCCCAGAGCCGGCTTGGTATCGTCGTTTCCGAAATATTTGTCCAAGTTTCTTGGAAATTGTCTTCTCGATGTTGCTGTGTCTATCAAGTGAAATGTCCGCACTCAATGTGTCGCTGATATTGTCGCTTCCCTTGGATCATCATGGTGGTCCTCCATAGAACTTGGCTTTCGAGGTCAACCCCAAGAACCTGTGGTACCGAGACCAAGTAAATAAAATGCAAGCCGCCAAAAACACCTGACATGGGACTAGTCTCGACCGCCCTGTCCTCGGTGGGGTCGAACTTTGGAAATTTCCAAATGCCATACCGCGGGGCGCCTCTACTGACCAGGTTATCTTAAGGATTTCAGGCGCTGTTCAGGCTCTCTGCTGTGTTTCTGCAGCTGGCGCTTGTCCTGGTCGGGCCATGGTCTGCCCTGGCAAAGCCTGGCATCAATCCCACCGCCTGGAGCCAGCCGGGATCAAGAGGGTCCAGGGACGAAATGGAGAGCTCTGGCATTGACACGTAACTTGCGACTACTCTAGCTCGACATGGTGTGCATACCGGCTGCAGGACCAGCTCAACAGCGTGCCAGCGGCTCCATAGATGATAGGGGGCATCCGTGTGTGCGACGGGGCGTCTCCGCCTGGCTGTCGCAGTTCGCATAATTGCCACTGTGGCCGCTGCCCGTCCTTGCTGCCGGCGGTGGTGGGTTTAACAAGGCGATTCCCACGAGAAAACGACGCCCACAGCGCCACACTGGAGCACTGACATAGTTATCTTTGGCAAGACGAGCTGTGCGACCGTGACGGCACTGGAGAAACAAGTATCCACCGGCCAAAGCAGCAGAGAGAGGGATCCCGAGACATCGAAATAGTTGACTATCCAAGTGGTGCAGGTTGTCTCCTTTGGCGTGCAGTGAGGCTCTGGAGTCTGCCAGATCGGGCTAGCTTCGTTGGCGACGACGACATCTCTCCTCCGCCGCCATTTTGATTCCTCCGCCTCGACTCGACTCAGCGACAGCAGCAATTGCAATTGCGGGCTCTGTCTCGGGCGTGTTTCTTTGCCGGCTTCTGGTTTCAATGGCCGTGTCTTTCTGTCTCTCCTTGCCCCTGCGAGCCCTGCTCTGAGCTGCCCGTTTGTCCGTGTCCTTTGGCGCATCGTCCATATCTACCTACGCCTTCTTACGCCCAATTGCAAACGATGAATCACGAATTTCTCTTCTTGTACAGCCACGACCTCTTCCTCTACCATTCCGCCTCCTGTTCGCAACTTGCCAGCCTTAAATTGTGTCATTGGTTGGACTTCTGACCCTACTGACGAATCGGCGGTTTGTTGCCCAGCTAAGTTAGTCGAACGAACCACGTTGCGGAAGTATGTCATTGGGCCGTCATGGCAATGTTATGATATATAGCTATGGCAATGGAAGCTGACAGGTTTCAAGGGATCCCAATCGTCTTTCGTTCCCCTCCGGTTACTGTACATTATTCCTCCTTCCTTCGATTTTCCTCGTCTTGTATAACAACACCACGATCATTTCGGTACTTCACCAGCACAGGTATTCCAATTTAACCAAAGCCATTTCTGTACGATAATACTCGACACATCCCTATTCTCTCATTGATATTCCCGTCTTGCGCCCCAACGGCAATTTATAATCCAACGACATTTACGCCTTCAAACGACCCTTTTGACAATAATCGCCCATTCCACCTTTCGAGATTACGCCCGATACGACGTTTTTTCTCCGTCTTTCTGTTGTTGGAAGATATACTGAGAAGAGAAAAGAAGCAAGCCTTGGTCTGGCCCGGTCGTTGCGAGGCAAACATCGTCAACATAGTGAATCGCCAGTAGCCGCCAGCCACATCCTGGGTCACCTATTCTCGGGCGCTAAACACCGTGCCAACTGAATATATATATTTTTAGGCCCAGTGAGGCCTGGTTTTGATATAAGCGCCGTTGCTTTGGGGATCTATAGTCAGAGGGGAAGGTAAGCGTGCTCCTTTTATTTGCATTGTTTGCCGCCGGTCTATTTCTGGAATAAGTATCCCAAAATGTTTAACCGCCTACATGAAAATTCATATTTTTACATGTGGGCGCTTGGACATATGTTTGTGCTACTATTTAATCCGTCTATTATCTGTTCAAGTTGAGCTTCTGCATCCTTTTCTTAATCGTTATTTTCATCTTTTGTCATACCTAGCAACACGACCCATCCAAACATGGACCATATCCTCTCCGAAGACGATGTCCAATCCACTGGAAATTGCGAGGTTACAGATGAACTGATCAGTCTTTCTCAGCAGTGGGAACATTCGTCAAACCCTCCACAGTTCGCAATTTGGATGGCCTCCTCAGAAGTCGACCGAAAGTTTTTGGGCTACTTCGCAGCGAGCACCAGCCATGAAAATGCCTATCTATCAGGCATGCTCTATAAACTTCTTGGCCTTTCCGTGATCCTCTCGAAAAAGCTGCTTCGCGCTCGCAAGCTCCGCCGCCTCGATCCCACAAGAGAAACCAAATCATTGCAACTTTATCACCACATATTATGGCTTTCCCGCGAAGGGCTGATAATCACCGAACAATACGTCCTTCCTATGGTCGAGGCCTACATCGAGCTTAAAGTACTGGCCCACAAACTAAGAGCGTCTTTTTATCATATTTTTGTCCTTTTCCATAACCAACCTAGCATACACCACTCGGGCATTCGAAGTCTCCCTGCATCCGGCTCGCAATTGAATCTCCCGAATGGATCTGCTTCCCTTGGCAACGGAAATGGCACCAAGGGACGAGCGTCGAGATTGTCGCTAAATCCGAATCGAGATTCCATCACAGCTTCGCCGCCTCTACCCGTCACTCCCGAGGGTGGCCCCGTTGGTGGTGGAATGCGTCCTCCAGGTCTCCCAGCTATCCAGCCGCCTAAATCAGCCGCCTCATTCATCCTACCGGCCATGGATTACACTCCCATTGCCACAGGGTGTTTCAGTGATGTAGCATTACTGGCAGACAGACTTCTCCCTGGCTCGCACCCTGTTAGGCTTTCGGTCAAACTGGAATATGCCGCATACCTGTATGACTGTCTCCATGACTCGGACAGCTGCAGGCGCATAGCAAAACAGGCTATTGCAGACGTCTACAACGCCCAAGAAGGAATGGACGATGAAAGTTTTGAGGACGCTGCAGAATTAGTTAGCATCCTTGGCAAAATGGTCAAACGAGGCGGTAAAACAAGCAGCGCCGGAGGAAGCAGTACACCCGGTGCCGAAAAGTCCAAGAGTGAGGCCGGTGGAAGCACCCCAGGTGCCCTACAAGACACGAGTGGAACACCGCGACAACGCCAGCACTTTCATCAACGGACCCCGACTGCCAGAGGAACGCCCCCAAAGGGGACCACCACGTCAACCGGATATGGACTTACGCCAGCGATACCGGATCCAACCATGACGAATCCAATCTAATGCCTATATTTCTTTGCAATACAACCCCAAACCCTATAATACCCTTAATGGACTAGACATATTTGGAACAACACTATCCCGGCGTCCTGTGCTGCATATGTAACTGTACATACATCCCTGCATATTTCCCCTTACCCAGGCGAAAGAAAAAGACTCCTGTTTGTTGATTTTTTTGGTCAAACAACATCCGAAAAGGCGTCCGATTTTTTTTCTCTCCCTTTCGAATTTATGGCGACTTCTGGTTTTTTTCTTCTTTGGAACAAGAGGTGGCCATTTATCCCCTTAACCTACCCCCCGTTGTTGTATTTTCACCCTCTCTTTGTTGGTATAAAATTCTATTTAGATTTTGGTCTTCGATTTCCCCTGGTGTCCGTCCATATATGATAGATATACCCTTTCTTTCCACAGAAGTATCCTAGCCCGATTCCACTATACTTGGATTGTAAGTATCCTATGCGCAATGCATGAAATACAAATTTTGATCCCAGTCCTGACTGCCATGCTACTTCCCATTCAATCGACCCTCCTCCTAGACCGCCCTGTTTATTCCGCTCCGTTAACAGGCACACGTATTATTTGAGCTGATCCTGGAATGATCTACTGAGTTCTACTTGGATTAGGCGAGCTCTTACTCCCCCCGCCCCTTGGTTGCCCCTAGTCATGCCATTGCGCATCTTTCCATCCCATCCGACCAAACTATGATGTCATCCCAATGAAGTTTGATCAAGAGCAAGTATCACTTCAACAAACCCCCCCATGACTCAAGTGATTGGGCAACGACACGGTCCCAACCACTGACTCTTGCAGAACTGGTTCAAGTCAACTTTACCCCCCTCCCCCCATGTGTTTGAGCAAGCCATTGATATGTTAGCAATAGTTTAACTACTTACTAACAGACATCAACCATCACCTTATCATCACAGGAAGCAGAATTTAAACCCCCTAATCAACTAGGTTAGTCCCCAAAACAACCGAGAAACTCCGTACAGGACTGTTTGTTAGGTAAGCTTCTTTGCTAGTTATGTTCCCTATGGAGGGATACCTAGGTAGGATATAAATAAGGGTGCAGCTAGTACGCCGACACCATGCGACGAATATGTCATTCAACTCGTTATCGAAATGAACCATGGTTCCGCGGACGGGTGTCGGGTTAACCTTAAATCTAACGTGGAGTACATTGACAAAAACTTTAATGTAACTATGCCAGGGACCAAAAAGTGATTCTATATGGATCCTGGAAGAACGAACAACCGAGAAAAGTACCAGCGTCGTGAGATACCCAAGGAAAATCGGGATCATATAGTCATCATAAGCCATCGACTACCGAAACCAATTTCCGATAAAAAATAGGAGAACTATTGTTAATAACAAAAAAATGCAATCACTCGGGGTATCAACATGAAGTAGTGAATAGGAAGGGGGGTGACAAATATAAGCCAGATCATAGATCAAACCGTAAAACGCCATCAGCACTCCCTAGCTAACTATCCAGCACTCATCTCACTCTCAAGCACAATAGTCGTCCGCAAATCAAACGCATCCATCGCCAACCTCTTCGCCTCCTCCTCAATCCTAAAAACATTCACCCACTCCGGCTGCATGCCAATAAATCCCTGACTGGCAAGCTGATAAACCGCCGCCAGCGCCCAGGTCCGACACGTAAATGGGCCCTCAACCTCAACCGAGCGCACGCAGGCCTTGATGGCCTGGATCCATTCGTCGTTGGTTTTCTCGATGATGCCGATTTTTAGAGCGAGGAATAGGTGGTGATGTTCCGGTGGTGCTGCTAGGTCGGTGGGTTCCACGATGAATTTCCAGTCTAGGCCTGAGAGGGCTTGGTGGTAGTGTATTCCGCTGGTCTCGCTTTGAGCGACGAGAAGCCCCCAGTGGTATTTGTCGCGGAGTTCTGTGCTTGAGAGGAGGAGGTAGAGGCCGTTTGTGTCGACTTTTGGTGTTGGCGGGGTATGCTTGTGCCCCTCGTCTGGCTTGATTGTTTGGTTGGGGATTGTTGATGATAGCTTGCAGGCGTCCATCATGTGGATTGAGGGGGTAGAAGACATTGTGGTGATTTTATTTTGCTTTTTAGAATGATTATTAGATGTGAGATGTCGAGGATGGGATAAGGCCGGAGGATATAGATGGTTGCGGGATGTTAGGTGGCGGGGTCAAGCATTCATGCCCGACGCGCGAGATATGTTTGTAGGATCAAAGTATGTAAATGTGATCTTTAGAATCGCTGGTGGGCTTCGATTTCATTCTTCCAGATAAACTTAGCCTGAAATGGGCATCAAGATGGTCAACCCGCAAGCTAGATAACGAATGTTGGGCAGACCCAAGCATTTGATGAACCCCGCAGTACCCGTCAGAACTTAGTTGTTTGGAGAAGACCAAGTCCAGCGCTGACAAACTCAATGCAATTGGGGTAGTTAGTTAAACAATTTATATAACTGCCGTTTCCATGAGTTAAATCTGAACATCAGAATGCAATGGATGCGGAGGTTGAGAAATGGTGTCAATTCACCAAATATCCTGCTGGGTTTCTTTTTCTGAAATTCCATTAATGAGTCCTGATTTCTCTAAAGGCGCATGGGAGAGAAACCTGGTGAGTTCAAAACATAACTACTGGCCTGCAGAACCCAGAAGACTGCAATGATGCCAGTATCCTCACATTCTCGGGCGTTAAAGGCTCGCGCTTCCCTGTTTAATCCCATTGACAGAATATATTCTTCTGTGTATGACTCACTGTGAATACGGAAGATCAAATATATCTGTCATTTGAATATGGCGTCGCCAAACACTCAGCATGAAGCGCTGACAGCTTCGAAGCCTCTTCACGATGGCTGAGCACCGGTCCCAGCCAACCTGTAAAATAAGCGCCATTTGGGTTATCTTGGCCGGAGTACGGAGTATGTTCCCTAGCTAGGGAGGGACAAATCTCCTTGATGTGTGCCCAGCGCGTAACTTGTATGATAGCTAATCCCAAGTTGCCGCTGTCGTATTAAAGGTGATTTAAACATGGGATCCCATACCGCAGCGCATACATAGAGGAACTGATCCGTGGTGGATTTGCCGGGAGGTTTTGAACAAGACGGTGCTGGTGATAAAACTGGCGGCCGTTCAGGGCAACGGTTGCCCCAGAGATAAATAGTTAGTTAACAATCCAACAATCTTTTGCAAGCCCAATGCATTCACATGCCCCAGCTCGAGCTGTTTCGCGCCTTTGACCCAACCCATCCCAGCTTGATGAATGAAGTCGAGCAAACTGCGGTGTTCAAGATTATATCAAAGTCGGCTGTGGAAAGGCGCTAGGACCAATGGGGCAATCTCAACGACTCCCCACATCTCCAGGGCTCGGGCTGGTTATTGACGCTTCATCCGAGGTCCTAGCCCGAGGTAGCTGAACCCCCGTCAGCGCTTGGAGGACCGCCTGGGATGCGGAGCTTGCACCATGCGCTGAGAACCTAGCTTAACTCCTCGATCCCCTCCCAAGCCCGCCGCGACCTTTAAAGGGCCGGTCCCTCCTCTTCGCCTCAACCCATTCAGTTGCGTTGATACACTTTCTCCAAGCCTATGAATCCATAGATCCGCTCCTCCTCACTCTGCTCTACTATCTAGTTAATCATGGCTACCAACTCGCCGAACCCCGTCCCCTTCTCAGAGCCCCCGTATCTCACCGGGCTCCCCTCCCCGTACTACACTGAAAGCCACCGCAAATTCCAGAAAGCATGCCGGGCTTACGTGTGGGAGCATCTGAACTCCAAGGCCTTTGAGTGGGAGCGGGAAGGGACTGTCCCCGAGCATGTTTTTGCTGAGTTTGCAAAGGACAATATGATTGTACCCAATCTGCCTGCCCCTCTGCCCGTTGCCTGGTTGAAGAAGCTTGGTATCAATGATATTTTGGGCGTGAAGGTTGAGGACTGGGATCTTACACATACTGGGATTTATATTGATGAGGTTGGTTTATTGTTGTGTTATTTTTGGGTGGTTTGGTCTGCATGACATGCGGATGATGTCTCTCCTGACTTGAGCCCCGATTGGGATCTATCAGCCACCAGAAACAGACCAATATAACAAGGATGCATGCTGGCATAATTTGCTAACGTTAAATTTTATAGATGAACCGATCAGGATTAAGCGGTCCTCCCAGCTCCCTCACGGCCGGTATGGCATTCGGGGTTCCGCCCATCATCAAATTCGGCAGCCCCCAGCTCCAAGAACGATTCCTCCCCGACCTCTTGACCTGCAAGAAGCGAACGTGTATTGCCATCACTGAACCTGATGCCGGGAGTGACGTCGCAAATATCACCACGACAGCTACCAAGAGTGCCGACGGAAAGCACTATATTATTAACGGCACGAAGAAATGGTATGCATACACCCTTTCCCATCCACGCCGCGGCAAAGAAACCCAACCCTTTAACGACAAGCCTCAATTATCTTCCATCTCGCTAAAAACTAACACGATTTAGGATCACCAACGGCATCTGGGCCGACTACACCACCATGGCCGTCCGAACCGGCGGGCCTGGCGCCGGTGGACTCTCCCTCCTCGTCGTGCCCCTAAAGAACTACCCCGGCGTCGAAATGCGCCGATTCTCCGTTGCTGGCCAAACCTGCAGCGGCACCACCTTCATTGAGCTCGACGACGTCAAAGTACCCGTCGAGAACCTCATCGGCAAGGAAGGCATGGGCATGAAATACATCATGACGAATTTCAACCACGAGCGCCTCACCATCGCCGTCGGCGTCACGCGCCAGGCGCGCGTTGCCCTTTCTGCCGCATTCGAGTATTGTCTTAAGCGTGAGGCGTTCGGAAAGACGCTGATGGACCAGCCTGTTGTCAGGCATCGGTTAGCCAAGGCCGGTGCCGAGCTGGAGACTATGTGGGCGTGGGTCGAGCAGTTTATTTACCAGCTGAGTAACCTGTCCAAGGAGGAAGGGGATTTCAGACTTGGGGGATTGACTGCCTTGGCGAAGGCGAAGGCTGGAATGGTGCTTAATGAGTGCGCGCAGGTTGCCGTGCTGTTGTTTGGTGGTAGTGGGTTGACCCGGACTGGTCAGGGAGAGATTGCTGAGCGTAAGTTTTTTTGTTTTCTTTTTCCCCCATCTCTTTGAGTTAGGCTAATTGATTGTTTTATAGGGATAATGCGCGAGGTACCTGGTGCGCGGATCCCTGGTGGATCCGAGGACGTTCTGCTTGATCTGTCGGTGCGGCAGTTGGTAAAGGTCTTCAACGCCCAGAGTGCGAAGCTTGGACAGTCGAAGATTTAAAAAGAGATAATCCGACGAGAGGAGAGCCAGGGATTTTGACGTTTTTATATTTCTCCATCGAAACAATACACACTACCCTGGTTGGCTACCTTTTTTACCATGCATTGGGGGGTAGGGGTGGTAGAGCGAGCGTGTGTCTGTACATTTTACCCAGTGGGAAGTTTTGAATATATGATACCTTTTTACTTTGTTATTTTGCATCTCCTGCTGGGTGCGAGGTCTTGATGAGTCTTGATGTGCAATGATGTGGGTTCACTCAAATATTCAGCACCTAAAGATCTGCCATGCTTGTTTAATTGCCAACAACTATATACACAGCGAGCTGGATGTAATAATTCCCATCAGATAGTTAATTATAACCACAAGTCCTAGCCCCGAATATACCAAGCCAGCGACTCCTTCTTAATATCCTTCAACGACAGCCCACGACCAAGATATGCAAACCTATTCGCCTCTTCATAGCTGAACTCGAAATCCTGCAGACGAGGCTGCCTAACGCTCTCCAGGAAATGATTGAGTGATCCCGGCCACGGTCCCGTAATCCGTCCATTAGACGTGCCACCTTTGTACCTATTGGAAAACGTAATGTTAGAATCCCTTTTCCGTGAAGGGTTCACTAGGTGAAAACTTACCAGCTGTTACAATTTCCAGAAAACGTCAAGAGTTCCATGACTGCGTCTTTGTGGTCGTTAAATTGGGTGTTGGCTTCGTGGCTGACCACGACAGACTTTACGCCCTCGCATTGGATTTTCTTCGCGAAGCTCAATGCGAATTCTAGCTGGGCCTCAATGGCTGGCATTAGGGAGCCGTTGGAGATGGGCGTGTTAGGGCCGACGACCACTGTTAAACGAGGGTTTACTGTCAGAACTTGCGCTGATTTTATTTGGGGGAAAGGTTGGTAACTAATGGATTCGTGCTGTTACTTACTGAAATAGTTTGGCATGTCAGGGACCGCGCAGGTCAGATATGCTTCTGCGCCAGTCTGCGCCCACCGCTTCCCTAGATCAACACCGTTCCGGCCGATAAGGGGGAATGCGGGGACGTAGGATGTATCGTAGCCTGTGGCTGTGATGATAACGTCGGCTTGGTAGACCTTGCCATCAGCAGTGACGACGCCGTCTTTGGTGATCTCGTCAATCCGGGTTCTGACGACTTGAACATTGTCTTCCTGTAGTGCTTCGAGGTAGCCGTCGCCAGGAGTGACACTATAAACGTCAAGGAGTCAGCAAACCAAGCATATAGATAACCCGATATATGTATCCGCCTTCGTGGACTTACCGTCTACATCCCACGTCGAAATCTGGAATCAACATCTCTCGAAGTTCGGGGTCCATCTTTGCAAGTCTCTCCCGCATCCCCTTCTCGACAATTCCTCTAGACATCTTCTGCTCTTCTGATCCTTTGTAAAAGTTAGGAAATCTGGAATTGATCGCCTGATCAATTTCCTTGCGATATTCGACTAGTGATTGGCGATCTTTTCGGAATTTTTCTTTCTGTTCCTCCGTATATGTCGTATTTCGTCCATCTGTTGCCAGATGGCCAGCAAACTGTGGTGCAATCCAAGTCGGTGACCGGTTAAAGCTGATGAGTGATTTGACAACTGGTAGTTATGTGTTAGCCAACCGATTCGGCTGATCAATGGAAAGAAGGAAGCTCACCAGGTTGGATGGTAGGGACAACTTGAATTGCTGAGGAGCCTGCGCCAATCACGGCGACAGTTTTCCCTTTCAAGTCAAGATTCTGAGGATAGCGAGCAGTATGCACGAGCGTTCCTTCAAAGGAATGAAGTCCAGGAATATCAGGCCACTTCCATTTGCTGTTCATCCAGTCAGTAAAATTCGATATAGATCCCCATCAGGGAATTATTCTCTTACTTTAACACTCCAGCGCAATTGATAACAACATCTGCTGAGTCTTCCACCATCTCTCCGGTCTTGAGGTTTTCAACCTTTACCCCCCATTTCCCAGAATCCTCATTCCATGTGGCTCCCGAAACCTGATGCTCGAATTTCGTGTGCTCATAGACCCCATATTCTTCGGCTCTATCACGGTAAAAGTTCCATAGTTCCTCTGCGCCAGCATATCTTTTCATCCAGAATTAGCATAAATCTACCGTCCAACAATGCATCTGTTTCGACTCACACTTTCGACCATTCCGGGTTTCCAACCCAAGGGTAGCTGTAGGAATGCGCAGGGATGTCGCAGGAACAGCCGGGATATCGCGATTCCAGCCAGGTACCGCCAACCTCTGCGTTCTTTTCGTATATTGTGTATTCGACGTTTTCCAACGTTTTCGCTTTGTATGCGAAAGCTATTCCTGAAATACCCGCGCCGATGACGATTATTTTGATTGGTTTTGGTTGGTGGATATAGTCGCTTTTGACGACATATTTCTCTGGATTGGCGATGGACCCCATGGTGAGTGATTCTCTGTGATTGTAACTTAACTATTCCCCGGGTTTGACAATTGGTTAAGCCGTTCAATATGAGGACTCAAAAATCATTATAAGATCTGAAGCTGTGTTGGTTAACATATCTTCTGAGGTGCCCTGGCCGGACGCATGAAGCCGACAAGACCGCCATCCTTGAGTTGTATGAACGTTTGGAGGCCATGAACCCCGCGAGTCTCCTAATAGTGAGATCATCTTTCATCGCTCTGATGCGGGGAACTTCTTGCTCGTGGGGCTGTAGCGCATTTTCCCCTGGATGATTCTGGCCTCCGTTCGGTTCGGGGCCTTGGATCCGAAACTAACACGGCGATTCACGAACTCTTTTTGCCGGCAAAAGTTAACGCGGAATGACAGTTTTTTTAGTCTGAGCCCTTTCTATGGTTTCTGCATCCCGAGATGACATCGTGGCCAATTACTACCCGTTTTTTAGCGGTTAAGCATTTGGGGGAGGGAGATACCCCTTGCATAGCGTTGAGCTCCCTTGCTTATCACAGAGCCTGTGCAAAACTTAGTCAACCTCCTTTGATCTATTCAATTCAATAGTTCATCGACCATATTACGCAAAATGAACGGAGCTACTGTTGCAACAAATGACGTTCCTCGAACAGTATACGAGCTCATCCAGCAGCGCGCCATACACGACCCTGACCTTCCGCTCATCGCTTACCCTGAAGACAACGTCGCCAATGTTTTCGTCCATTATACCTCCAAAGATCTCGCTATTTATTCCAGTCGCATTGCCAAACACTATGCCTCCCTCATCGCCCCGAGAAGGAAATCGTCGGATCCAGCAAGAGTTGTGGCTCTCCTGGCACCACCGACTATCGACTATCTGATCTCAACGCTGGCGTTGAGTAGGATCGGTTTCACAGTCCTGTTCATGTCAACGAGACTTTCGGACTCCGACTTTGTGAGCCTACTCAACAGAACCGGTTGCTCTAATGTTGTTTTGGGCAGGGCATTTCTTGAACGGATCTCAAATATCGCCAGTCAAGTATCCGGGGGTGTGAGATCGCACATAATTGCAGACTCAAGTATTTATTCCAATGGGAAGGTACCATCCGATCAAGTCGACGAAAAGCTTCTGGATCAGGATTTGAATCCGGATATTGAAACGAATAATGCGTGTTGGATAATTCATTCCAGCGGCTCAACAGGCCCGCCGAAACCTGTCTCGCAAACCCACTCCGCCATCCTGCGCAATTCGTCTGATAATTTTAACATGGACGCTTTCATCACTCTACCGCTTTTCCATAGTCACGGTATTAGTAGTGTGTTTCGAGGGATAGCGTCAAAGAAGGAAGTGTACCTGTATAGTGCGTCCTTGCCGTTAACGGGGCCGCGTCTCGTAGATATCTTCAAAAAGTACAATTTCAAGTTATTTTCGGGGGTGCCATACGCACTCAAATTGATGGCGGAGACACCGGATGGGATAGAGCTACTGAGTCGGATGAAGCTTGTCACTTTCGGGGGCTCATCATGTCCAGAAGCTTTAGGAGACGAGTTGGTTCGTAAAGGAGTGAGACTTGCGTGCCACTTTGGATGGTATGTGCAAATAGTCCGCTTGCCGTTTCATCATTTCCTCATCCTGTTTAATTTTATTTCGCTGACCCGTCACCGCATGATCCAGCACGGAATGCGGTCAGCTAATGACTTCTGTCCGCCCACCAGACGACAACGATTGGAATTACCTGCGCGTAACACCAAGAGCAGAGCCTTTCCTTCGATTTGAAGAACAAGATTCTACCGGCCTCTATGAGCTTGTCGTCTTGGCTGGCTGGCCTCCCAAGGTCGCTGAAAATAGACCTGATGGCTCGTATGCGACCAAGGATCTGTTTAAGAAACACCCGTCACGACCTGGCCTCTGGAAACTTGTGGGTAGATTGGATGATACCCTTGTGATGCTGAACGGCGAAAAGGCGATTCCACTCCAAATGGAGCAGTCTGTTCGGACAAACCCATATGTTACTGATGCAATGGTATTTGGCTCCGGCAAGCCAATGCTCGGTATGGTCGTCATTGCGTCTGAGTCCGCTCAGAACCTCAAGGCAGATGAGGTCTTAGACAACATCGAAGAAGTGGTTGCAAGCGCCAATGTGCTCCTCCCATCGTTTGCACATATAGATCGAAACATGATTCGAGTTCTGCCTTTTGACACAGCATATCCCAGAACAGACAAAGGGACCATTATCCGAGCGGCATTTTACGCCCAGTTCAGCGACGTAATAGAGCAAGTCTACGACGATGCCACAGCTGCTTCCAACGACGCACGAGCTATGGCCCGTCCCGAGCTCGAGGCGTTTTTGCACAAAACATTCGCGGAGTTACTTGATATTGTCGACGCAGGGGATAAACTGCAGAACAATTCTGATCTATTCGCGCTGGGACTTGATTCTTTGCAAGCTCTGCGAGCCAGGGGTCAGATTGTTAGGCACATTGCCACACCTGGTTGCACTGTAGGACAGAACATTGTATTTGAGCGTCCTAGCATCGCCGCATTGGCGGACTATCTGGAATCGTTAGGCTCAAAGAGCGATATTAGCGAAGACGAAACACTTACGGGCAGTGAAACGATGAGGGGTTTAGTGGAGAAGTATAGCAGCTTCGCGCCTCATGTACCTGCTGGTGATGGCATAGAAAGGCGGCCTGGACAGGGAGTTATTGTTGTCACCGGCGCTACAGGATCTTTGGGAGCACATCTGGTTTCGCAGTTGGTCAGACGTCCGGATGTGCGCAATGTTTGCTGTCTCGTTCGAGGATTATCGATGGACCATGCGCGCGTGCGTGTGATTGAATCGTTGAAGCAACGCAAGTTATACAATTCTCTTTCGCCTTCTGAACTGAGCAAAATTTCAGCCTTGCCCTCTAGTTTCAGTGAGGAATACCTGGGGCTTGAGAAAGGTATATATGAGCGTTTATTAGCGGAGGTGGACGCTGTTGTCCATCTGGCGTGGGCAGTAAATTTCAATCTTGGGCTATCGAGTTTCGAGAGTCATATTATTGGTTAGTTTCACTCTCTTTTTAACCGATTGATCAAATATCTGAAGCTGACGGCGAGCCAAAGGTACTCACAATCTTATTCAATTCTGTCTCTCTGCAAGATCCCAGAAACCAGCTCGGTTCTATTTTGCATCCTCAATCGCCACCATCATCAATACCCCCGCGCCTGCCAGCGTTCCTGAAACAATCCCCGATGCGACAGTCATGGAGTCATTTTCCAACACTCGATCATCGGGGTACGGACAATCGAAGCTGGTAGCCGAACTTATCTGTTCTCGTGCCGCCAGCCTCGGAATGGTCTGCAGCGTCCTTCGTCTCGGACAAATAGTTGGCGATAGCGAGCACGGGATATGGAATCATCAGGAGGCGTTTCCATTGATCGTTCAAAGCGCAGTCACAGTCGGTGCACTGCCGGAGTTGGACGAACAACTTAGCTGGTTACCGGTTGATACTGCTGCCGGGTCCATTGTGGACTTCATCTTCCTGCAGGACAGGAGGAATGATGTTGATTTACCTGGTCTTTTCCACCTTGCCCACCCAACAACACTCGACTGGCGTTATGATTTCCTCCCGGGCCTCCGCGCCGCAGGATTGGAGTTTGAAACCGTTCCCCCGAAGGAGTGGGTGGAAAGGTTACGAACGAATATGGATCCTGTGGCCAACCCTCCGATCAAGTTGCTCAGTTTCTTCGAAGCAAAGTACTGCAAAGACGACAAGGGCGGGAAAATATACCTGTGCACTGACCTTGCATGCTCCATGTCACCCGCTCTACATTCCGCAAAGCCGATCACTCGCTCCCTCATCGCAAAGATGGTTGGGTACTGGGAGACTGAATGCTGGAGAAGGGAGACAAAGGGAATTTCCAGAATAGAGAAATGAGGGCTCCGGCTGCAAGTAGTTTCCTACTCTCCCTCTAAATTAATGATGTGTTTTGTTCCATGTTGCATCGAAGAGTGCAGTAAATTTCTGATATATATGAAAAAGTAAATATCGGCTGCATGAAGATGACATGCCCCCAGTTTGTATGTTGAACAGCGCACTAGATTAATATAGAAAAGGGGGTCTTCGGGTACCCGTCAGTGAAACACTACGTCACATCATTGACACACCAATGTTATAGGCATGACATCTCGCAACTCTGGCCCGTTTTCCAGAATATCAACTAAAAGCCTTTTGAACTTCATCCTTGTGTTTTTCAAGGTACGTAGCAAATTTCGTCAGCTCAACCGGGTACTGGTCCAGCTTCTTGTAATCAAGAGGATATCGGACATCGTTGCCCCATCGCTGAGATTGAACCACCACGTTATCGACAGCAAGGCGTTCAGATTCTTCGGGAGAGCGGAATTGCAGAGTAATATCTTTCCCGCTCGCAGCGCCCATTTCCCGTGCAATCTCGGCTATGGTGAGGGATTCAGTACCCAAGTCGATCTCATGTCCGTTGAATGCTGCCGGTTCTAAAATCGCCACGGCCCCAAGCTTGCCGACATCCTCTTCATCGCAGAGGGCTATGGCCGTCGTCGGGTCAAAAGCCGTCAAGAGCGTACTATGTTTTTGGAACAATTCGGGAAAGAAAAAATTAGCCGTTGGCGGGAGGAGATTTTTCATGAGGAAAGAGGGCCGTATAATCGTCCAGGTCTCGAAATCCGCGCTTCGCACCACATCTTCGATCTGGGCCTTGCTCTCCCAGTACCAGGCCATGGGGTAGCCTGGGCCCCAGCCGGGGAATGTCTCATGCTTGCCCGCCATAAGCACGCTGGAGAGGACGAGGGTCTTGACTGTTCCCGAGGCGCGGGCTGCTTCGATGACGTTCTTCGCATGGAGGACATCCCGGGATGTGTCGCCGTGGACGGGTGACACGTTGAGGAATACGGCATTGGCTCCCTCCGCCGCAGCTTTTAGAGACTGTATGTTATCGAAATCACCCACGAACAGGCGCGCCCCGAGGGCATTGAGAGAGACGGCAGCTTGGGAGGAGGGGTCCCGGACCAGTGCGTGGATTTGGGCCCCGGCACTCAGTAGGTGGCGGGCAATAGCACTGCCCTGATGGCCAGTTGCTCCCGTCACGAGTACAACGGGGCGATTTGGAGATGCCATCGTTCAGATTTTGGGTAAATATTGCGGTTCCTGGGGAAGTAATGCCTTGGTTGAGGGCACGGCGGGGGTTCCATGGTTGACGTCGGGCTGATATTTATATAGTTCTCGTGGAAGCTCTGTAACGCTCACAGTTATTCTTGATTTATAATAAACCACAAGCAAAATCATGTAAATATTTACGTGATTTGTAAGGTTTATGAAGTGAAGGGGTAAAAGATCCAATTAGACCAAGAAGGATCAATCCATGATTAGATATCGCCAAAATTTCCTATCTAAGGAATAGATCTGCATGAAGCTCGAATTCTGGGAGTTGGAATGCGTTCTGACGAATCAGGCGAATTAGAGGATAAGAAATGACATATGTAAGTTAAGGTGCTTATCCAGCTGGGGGTTGCAAGCAGCTAAACAGGGAAGAATACTCGTATAGGCACTCGCCACTCAAAGAGACTATGGGGCATGATAAAACACTAATAAATAATAACAGAGCAAATCACTGTTTAGTGATGATCCGGGATTAATTTGCTCCAAAAGATTCAATTTGATACTGGTTAACTTACTCAATAGGCCCAGAGAGGAAAACATAGATGATTCTCGAGTAAACCAGAGCAAACAAAAGCAATCTGCTCTGAAAGAGTGTTTCACTCCCAGTTACTAAACAGGCCCTCATAAGAATTGAGTTAGACCTTTTCTCCCCTTGTGTCTATCTTCCAGGTTGCTAACAATCGAAGTCATTGTCGGTTAATACATTATATTTGTCATAACTGTCTAAATCTATTTTTCATAAACAATGGTACTCTTCAGGACTCCGATTGGTTTCACCTCTACCTCCACCACGTCCCCGTCCTGCAGCGGGCACTTTGGATCCTGGAACCATCCGACGCCCGCGGGAGTGCCCGTCATGATTGCAGTGCCTGCAGGGATCGTGGTGCCTTCCGATATGAAGCTCACGATTTCATCCACCGGGAAGATGAAGTCAAACGGGCTGTCCTGAACCACCCGGCCGTTCACTCTAGTCGTAATCCGTCGGTTGGCGTCAGCCGGGGTGAAGACGGAGGGATGCACGAGTCGAGGGCCGAGAGGCGCGAATTTATCAAATCCCTTTGCATGGGTATACTGTCCTCCGCATGCACGTTGGAAGAAACGTGCTGTAAGGTCGTTGCCAATCGTATATCCTAGGATGTGCGACGAAGCTTCTGAAACCGAGACGGATTTGATGGTGTTGCGGAGGACGACGGTGAGCTCGCCCTGGAACCACACATATAGGTAAATATAAAATCAAGGGCAAGGAAGATTAATCTGATCACGTACCTCGAAGTCGGGGAAGGATTTCTGGGCCTGGACTGGGAACGGGATGTCACTCTCGGGATCAGCGAGAGCTGGAGGCGCCTTATACCATACGGGAGGACATGTCGGGATGGGAAGCTGCAGATTCAGTCAGCTATTTATTTACTGGGAACTTTGGGGAAAACGGATATATTGTTCTTGGATCGAACTTACAGATGCCTCGTTGGCGTGGTTTCTATAATTCAGCCCGATGCAGACGATGTTGATGCCGGTCACCGGTACAGGAGCAAGTAGCTACTCATTGGAATGCGATGTTAGCCAAGTTCCGAGTCTCCTTGGGGAGGTATTCTTTGCTTTCGCAGTGGCCTACCTTTTCCACGGTGACATTAGTGCTAGGAGCGTCCGATTCCAGTGCCTCTATGCTCGAAAACCCTTGGACCGACAGGCCAGCTGCCGGCGTGCTTTCCAACGGAATTGCTGCCCAGTATTCGGCGCCATCAGTGGCCCGCAAGCGAATCAGACTATCCCATTGAACCATCTTGGAAGTGTTTGGCGTTGTGTTTGCTTGATGTTGTCTTGCTGAATTATTTCGATTCGGGACAATCGGCGCAACACCAGACGGGAAGAAAACAAATTATATATACAGAGAGCAAATGCCCGAATCAATTCAGACACCATACGTCAGCGGGGTATGTTTGGCGGGGCATATGCATTCTTCGATATTTTGGCCGTCGGTACTCTTGTATCCGAACGACTGGCCTGGAATCCAGAACAGGGGATGACATCAAACCTTAGATCGCGGGGGAGGGGAGAAAGCCATAAAATAAGTTAACTCCGTGCAGACCAGACGGATATACTATTATTTTATTGCTCTCTGTTAACTACAAGACCTTCCCTATTTTTGTCCCTCCACCGATTTATATCACCACCAACAAGAACAGAAACCAAAGCCACCATGTTGAACATAACTCCAGGTCGTATCCAGCTCCCTATTGTTAACACTCCGGACAAGGTGCAGCTTAATCGCCTCGGCCATGTTTACCACTCCCATCCCGATCTTGATGCATTCGATGCCTTCGCAAAGGACTTCGGCTTCGTCGAGGCCTCCCGCAACGAGAACACCATCTACTATCGTGGCTATGGCAAAGATATGTGCCTCTACGTTGCAACCAAAAGCAGTGATGGAGAACGCCACTTTGACGGCATAGGATTCATTGCCCAGACTGAGGACGACTTCATAAAAGCGTCGAAACTAGAGGGAGCGTCTGAGATCTCTCCTTTTAAGGGCCCCGGTGGTGGTAAAATGGTCACAATACAATCGCCGTCGGGAACCAAGGTCCACGTTGTTTGGGGGGTGGAGGAGCGTCCAGTGCCACAAAAGGCAGAGACTGCCACGGAGATACACAAGGGTGCCTACAATACTGCGTTGGAGAAGTTCAGAAAAGGTTCGTGGACGGTTTATCATTGCGTAAATGCACCCCCCAAAAAAAAGACCGTTTGCTTACCATACACTCTATACATTCTCTAGGCGAATTCCAGAGATTCAAAATTGGTCCCGCAATGATTCACAAGCTGGGACATGTCGGCTATTTGACCACCATGTTTGACGAGGACGTAGCATTCTACACTCAGAACTTCAACTTCGTCCCATCAGACGTCCTATGGGAAGATGTTGACGGCAAGGAGGTCGACTCGTTGACCTTCATGCACCTCGATCACGGCAAGGAATACACTGATCACCACGCTGTGTTCCTATCGCGCGCTCCACCAAATTTCCAGGGCAAGCATCGGATGCACCATTCATCTTTTGAGGTTGAGGACTTTGATACCCAATTCATGGGCCACGAATATCTACTTCAGAAGTCATACACTCCGATTTGGGGGGTGGGACGACATATTCTTGGATCGCAGATTTTTGATTATTGGAAGGACCCGAGTGGATTTGCGATTGAGCATTATGCTGATGGCGATTTGGTGAATACTGACAATCCAACTGGGCGGTGGAAGAGCGAGGGGGCCGCGTCCATGTATATCTGGGGCCCAGTTAGACCTGAGGCTGGCGTTGCATAGTTCGATACTAGTAGTTAGTCGCTGTCCTAAGTTATTTTAATCGAAGCTCTGTTCTATCGACTTTCTCCACAAGTACACTTTTAGTTGTTGGAATTATAGAAGCATCCTAATCGAAATCTAGCATAGTTGGTTTTGCCGTCCTCGTTCGGTTGTCGGGTTCTTATATCCGATCCTTGTTTCGCACCTTGAATTGCCGACTTAGACCACTGGTCGGCGTGTGAGAAATACAACTAGACCAGAAAGGATCAATCTTTAGAGGCGTCTCTAACTTTAATAGGTTTTCTGGTCTGACGATGCCCAAGGAGCGTTTGCCGGGCCGGCATTCGGCTCTCGGATCTCCCCCCTTGCAACACCCGGCACGTAACATACCGAACCCCTTCAGAGCCATCCACCACTCCGGGGTAGCTTGTGAGATTAGGCGGCCCAGCCAGCTCGCCGTAGAGAATAGTTTGCGGAGTGGATGTAACTTTGCCGGAGCTCGCTATTATCGAAGAGACACGCTCGGCATTGTCTTATATACAACTTTACTTCTTCAAGAGCTGCTTGCGCGCTTTATGACGCCAACGAGGTCGTAGGAAAAAAAAAAAACCAAGGAGAATCAGACCACAATCGCACAGCCGGTGACATGGAAGAGACAACAGTGCTCATCATTGGGGCGGGGCCTAGCGGACTGGCCCTTGGGGCACTCCTCGCCCGTATGAATATCAAGGTACGCTCGCCTGTTTGGATGACAAACCTTCGCAATCAAAGCCGCAGAGTCAGAGCGAATGCTGACTTATGTGGTTGGGTCTAAGGTGGTTATCCTGGAGAAAGATGTTGAAGTTTGTGAAGATCCTCGTGGAATCGTGGTCAATGGCGACGCGGTGCGCATTTCATATCAGATCGGAATTGGAGAAGGCTTGACGAAGAGAATCGGCAAGGGTTTGTTTACCTACGTCTTTTTTTTTATTTTTCATTTATTTCGCGTGATGCTGATAAGTAACAGATATTGGAGTCCTTAACTTCCACAGCGGAAATTTCAGACAGCCCATATTTATGTCCTTTGATATCACTGTCGACTGGGCAGAACAATCAGTGTCGAACAATCTCACCCAGTTCCAGCCAAATTACGGTAGGTCCATTGATTATCGCTACACCAATGTATAGCGCTCATGGTGAAAGTTAACTGACGGTAACTGTCTGTTTTATTTGCAGAGCGAGAAATCCGAAACCTAATCAAAAAAGACCTCCCTACCTGCGAAGTTCGCACGGGCTGCGAAGCTATATCCAGAACAGAAGTTGGTGACCACACGATTCTCGAATACGTGACGCAAGACGGAACCAAACATAGTATCCGCACATCATGGCTCGTCGGCGCGGATGGGAAAAGAGGTGTTGTCAGAAAGAAGTTTCTCGAGCCCGAAGGTGTGCGGCAGGAAGACGGGTTCTACACCTATGTTGGGACCTGGGTTGCTGCAAACCTCCACATTACATTGCCCACGCCACAGTCACATCCGCAGTTCCCGCTTTGGAAGCTGGGGTACACACCACAGCAGGTGCATGATGCTTTCTGGCCAAGCGGATTCCAGTAAGAATTGGAGCGAGAATTGACAGCATAGACGGCTGGCTGACAACTTGGCGCTAGTTTCTGTAACAACCCGAAAAGACCGGCAGTCAGCGGGAGATTTGGGCCACCAAATTCGGGGTTCTGGAGGTAGGACTTGCATCACATAATTCATGCTATAAAGGCTTCCATGCTAATTCGATGCCATTCAAGACATGAATTCTCTGTCGAACCGGAAGATACCCTTGAAGATATTGAAGGAGATTTTTGGAAACAATTTGGGAATTGGATGATCATCCCCGGCTCGAAATTCTCTCGACAACTGCGCAAAACCGCGGTCGAATTTCCCCGAGACTGCATCAAGATTATTCGTTGTCGACCATTCACGTAAGTGAAAAGACGCCATCCTTCCGGGCATATCCCATATGCTTACATTTATAACTAGATTTGCCACAAAAGTGATTAATCGCTGGTTCTGCCGAAAGACCATGTTGATAGGCGATGCCGCACATGTATTCCCCCCATTCGGTGGCCAAGGTATTGCATCGGGTATTCGAGACGCGCAGGGCCTTAGCT
Source organism: Emmonsiellopsis sp. PD_5 (assembly GCA_032988985.1). Classification (NCBI taxonomy): domain Eukaryota; kingdom Fungi; phylum Ascomycota; class Eurotiomycetes; order Onygenales; family Ajellomycetaceae; genus Emmonsiellopsis; species Emmonsiellopsis sp. PD_5. The sequence continues at coordinate 127,325 of JANTQI010000015.1, forward strand.
GGCGATTGGCTATTATGTCCAATCTCGGAGTCTCATCCGAAATACGTGAAAGGATTCTCACCGGATGGAGCCAGGAGCGTCGACATGCCTGGAATTCTGCTACGCTGGCAACCAAATTGAATGGGAGTATTGTTAACCAGCGGGGGTTCTGGAGTGGCTTGATCTATCGAACATGGATGCGCATATTGTGGTGCTTTCCCATGATCCGCCGCTTCAGAACATGGCGTGCAATGCGAGACAAGCTTGTATTCAACTCCAAAACATGCCCGGACGGGTTCTTCCTGGAGAAAGCCGGCGGTGGCCGCAAGGTTGCGCAGATATTTGTACGACGACGAGGAGAGTGCCCGGTACTTTCTGATACGGTGTTCCTCCGCAATCTGCCTCACATGGGGCTGCTGGTTCTTGTTAGAAGTCCGACAGATGGCGATCCTAATGTTGTTGAGGATGTCTTGAGGGCAGCCGATTTGCCAGAGACAATTCTTTCATCGGAGGACGTGACATTCTTCTGCATCAACAGCCAAGCTGGGGACTCGTTGGCCAAATTAGGAGTCGAGAAGAAGACGTTTTACCCATGCACCGCGGCGGAGGCGTCAAGCGAGGGTATGAGAATCATCAAGGGATATAACCAGTCCGCAGTCCAAGATCGCTTCGCCCGCTCTGTGAAATATGTTTTGATAAGGCCGGACTTTTTTGTTCACTCTGTAGCTTCAAACGCTGAGGAGTTGTCAACCAACCTTGGAAAGGTTAAGGAATATTTTAGTTGATAGATTCGACCTATTATTTCAAGAATATAACTATTCGTGGCTTGTTATCAGCGCGTTGCTTTCCCGTACAAGGCCAATGATGACTGTCATTTCATTAGCCGTGTTGTCCAATGACAATTTCCCGCCGGTCCCGAAGGCTATGGGCGATCTTCATGGATCTTCAGAATTTTCTTGATGTGCAGTTGATAGGCGGCAGTCGGCTAAGGCGCCTATAGCGCTAAAGATGTCGGCTATCGGTTATATCTACCCGACCCCGCATCTTCCACCTTAATAGAAGTCAATATAAAGGAGACAATCTTCCGTTCTCCGGCATGTCAAACGACCGAAGATCTTACGACCCTCGTATGATACACCCGCCATGAGTTCAACCGGATCATCAGCCGCCCAAAAGCGGCCGCGCGAGAAGACGTCGGATCAGCAACCGCGGAAGCGGGCGCGTCAAAGCTGCGAGGCTTGCAAGGTGCGAAAAACTAAGGTAGGTAACCCTGGTCATGTTTTGTCGGCAATTGTGATTGGACACTTAGGAGCTAATTGTGTCCATGTAGTGTGTTGGCTTCGGTAGGCCTGTCCTCAAGCGTATTTGGGCTTGCAGTAAATATTGTTCTGCTGCTAATTAGTTGCCGGGTGAATCAAAAGAGACCGGTACCTGTCGATACTGCGCGTCACTTGGGGTGCCATGCGAAGTCAATCTAAAAAACAGAAAACGCCCGTTTTACCGAATCTCAGAAGAAGTATTTGACTCTTCTATTGCCTTGCTCCGTCGTTTCGTGTCCGAGGAGGAGCTTCCCGAGCTGACGGTCGAGGGCATTAAAGGCGTTGTTGCAAAACTGGATCAGAACAACGGGCATTCGAAGAGCCCAATAGCCCCACCAGTAGCAGTAGAGCCCTTGCATCAACCGCATCAGCAGGGTCAATACCAGCACCAACCGGAACGGTCCCACGCGACTGAAAATAGCAACAATGATGCATACGGGCACGTGGAGGAGGTAATGGAGCCTGACGAACACCCCATTCTACAGGAAGAGCTTGGCTGCCTGATATTAGATTCCCTAGGGAAGTATCGCTATATTGGCGCTGACTCGTCAATTCGCTGGAATCATGCTGCCCGTACCGCCCAGCACATGTCAGTCAATCCAGATCCAAAAATCATCGCCCCTCTCAAAAGCGGTCTGCTCCCTCCGACGAGCCCAGAAAGCCCCATCAGCACCCGTCGGGGGGAGATGTACCTACCATCTCGGCAGGTGTGCATGCAGTATGTTGCAAAATTCTTTGACGACATACATTGCATGTACTGGTTTTATTCACCAGAGCAATTTTATAGCCTCCTTGACCAAACGCTGGAGGACAGGGGAACGAGTTGCAGTTCGTCATGGCTGTGCTCACTTTATTCGATATTCGCGCTGGGGAGTATGCGGCCCAGCCATCAAGTTGTAGCATCCGAAGATCCGACGAAACAGGCGCTTGATTATCTGGTTATGGCCAAGGAGCAATCAGTAGGCGCCGCAGACGAAGCAGATATTGAAAGTGTAAAAGCGTTTGGGCTTTTGGTACGTAGTCACTTTCAGGGGGATATTGTGTACTTATCTAACATTGGCTACAACAGAGCCTCGCTATGCAAGCATTGTGCTATAGTGTTGGGGCATACCTGCATCTTGGCACCGCTGTGAGAATTGGAATTTCTCTCGGACTACATAGAGATATTTCCCCTCGAACCAGGGACTCGGTCGAGCGAGAGAAGAGGAGGCGGCTATGGTGGACGATTTATACCCTTGACCACGAAATGGCCAGTCGCTTCGGCTATCCATGCGCCATTCCCGATGATGCCGGCTTCATGAAAACATCTCCAGCATCTGACCAGGTAAGTAATAATTCTAGAATACCAGTATAGGAAGAACCTCTTTTTAATTCTTGACTAGATAATGAATCCGGGCCCAAATATGCCTTTGGGTTACCAGGCACTATCAGTTTCTCTTGTACAGCTGAGAAAGAAAATCAGCGATAAATGCTTCGTCGAACCAGCGCGGGTTGGCGGGAGACTACCGATTTCTCGGGTAACTGAATGTTTGAGCTCTCTGAAAAGTTGGTTGGATAATGCACCTACATATCTCAGCTGGGATGCCTCCCATCCTCCACAACATCGCCGACCAGTATCCCTGCTACACCTCCGGTACTGGAATTCTGTTATCTCCGTTACACGGCCGTTTCTTCTCTTCACTGTCTCCCGTCCGCCAACTCTTACTATGCCTGCTAAGCAAGAATGTTATGAGGAGCTTAGCGGGAAATGTATCGAGGCAGCGGAGAGAACAGTGCAGATCGTAAAAAGCATGATGGACGATCAGACGTTGTCGAGTCGGACCTTGCTTGACTGTCATTGTATTACGGAATCAATGTGGATTCTGATTCTGGCGGTGCAGAAATTGGGTAGGGCAGATCACCAAGAGATGCTCCGCCTCTGTCTCCAGGCTATGAACAGCATGGATAGGATCGGATGGTGCGAAAAGGTCTCGCTAGAATTGGAAGCACGCGTCTACGAGAGTGGTGCACTAGAACCGTTAATGACGGCAAATAACCAAGCTCACGAACTTGTTAATTCACAAAATCATCTGGAAGCCGCCGCCACAGGCGGAATGATGACCCATCCTTACGGTTCAGGGGATCCCTTGGACGGCATGAATTTGTAAGAGTTCCCCATCTCCCGAATCCCTTGTTGAAAATTTAGTTCCTATCTAACATACTCTAAAGCAACTTCGATGGTTCGCAATTTGACGTATTCGAGACGCTGGACATGGATACTCGTTCAGGGCTAATGGACATCTTTGCGGATGCAACACTGTCAGCTTCGCATCTTGTTTTCGATGCACCCAGTATGGAGCAATGAAAATGGCAGGCCAAGTTTGATTACATTTAATTCCAATGCTAACTTCAATGCCGCATTTCATCCCGTTCAACCCTATCAGGTCGTTGGGACCGCCCCGAAAACTGATGGCATCCGTCGCAATGGGCTCACTTAATGAATGTATGAAAAATCTATGTACAATTGATATATATATAACACGGAACTTAACTACACTCCGTTTGTGCCGTTCACCGCACCCACGTTTCCATTTGCATTTCACTCTTTCTGCTGCCACGGCAGTGGGGCGCTTGCAGGCTTCACTGGGCCTAGCTCCCCTTCTCTCTTTTGCTTCCATGCTCTGATCTCGCTCTCCTCTACAAAGTTTCCATGCAACCCAAGCCGCAACTTAAGAGGGAGATGAATAGCGGCTACCGGTCCCTGTGCAACATTTTTCGCATCGAATATGCAGATATCGTTTCTCAGCACATCCAAGTGGTTTAGGAGTGCGATAATATACCCATCTCCTTCTTCCGTGCTTCCAGTACGTGGAATGAAAGCAGGCTCCTGGAAAGTTGCTCGCGGCCCTGCCCAAAACGTTTCCCGGACGGATCCGTCCCATGTAAAGTGGCCGAGACTGTTGAACAACCCGCCGGCGGGGGAGCCGCACTTCTCGAAATCGTAAGGTTTTGCGCCATCAATGACGGCTTGCCAGTAATGGTTATACTTCATTGTGGTGAAACGGTCGTCGATACGAGAGAACTCGCCAGAATACGTTTCGAATTCCTCGGCCGGTTCGACCCGAGAGTTTGTGGGTGTTTGCGGGTCGAAGATCCAGCGAGTGGTCTTGTTGTGTACTTTGTTGCGCTGGGCAACTGTGCCTGCGGGAGTGTCGGCGGGAGGGAAGAAGAAGAAGACGTTGCCATCCGCAATGGTGAGGTCGAAAACGACCTTGCCATCTGGGGTTTCGTAGCAGCTGACGGTGTGGCCCTGGAAAGCTGCATGTTGTCAATTTGTGAATAACAGGATACGAAGCGAGGGCATAATGTCGTCGACTTACCATTCTTTGCACGGTACCATCTGATATCCTCCGGCTTTCCACCTCGTCGGGGAACAAGACCATATAGCTGATCCTCGTTTGGATCCCATGCCCAATGATTCTCACCCTTCTTCAAACGCTCAGGGTCACATTTAAGCGGTGTCATCGGAAGCACAACCCAGTTATCACTAATACCACAGTCATGAATAATCCCACAGAAGGGAGCTTTATACCAGCACTCCTCTGTCTTCACTCCGTTCGCATCGACAGTATAAACCACGATATCGCAAGAGCCGTCATTCCCATCGCCACCAGCCTAAGGTATATTGACGATCAGTATTCCTCTTAAAGTTCGATACCGCTTGTCTGATAGCCTCCAATTACCTACCTCATATCCGTAGCACACCATCTCTCCCGTCTTGGGATCAAATTTGGGATGAGCCGTGAATGTCGGACTGAGCACCTGCCCCTCAAAATCATACCTGCCAATCGTTTCCAAACTCTCTGGCTCCATCGCATACGGCGGTCCATCCTCCTTGGTCGCCAACAACATCCCTCTCCAGAAAAAGATATTCGTATTGGCCGCCGTGCGAATCACCCCTTTCACCGCTTCATTATCCGTATACGGGTTCCTATATTTCCCAAACAGCGACTTGCCATGTTTGGTCTCATGCTCATACCGATCCGTATGCACGTAACGCTGCTTGAAGTGGGCGCGGCCATTGGCGATGCGTATAGCGCTGACGTTGCCGTCGCCATTGAAATGGATATCGGAATCGTAGATGGGAGGGAAGCGGTGATCTGGCTGGATGCGAAAAAAAGTGCCGTCAATGTCTGTGGGGATTTGACCGGTTACTTCGAGATCGTGGATGTCGCCTTCGAGACGCGAGGGTTTGTTGAAGCCGCGGAATACTTCCGTGGCGGGGAATTGGGACTGGGAGCTGGATTTGACGCCATTTATGTAGTTGGGGGAGGCGGAGAGGGTTTCGGCGAGCTCGTATATGTGCGCCATGGTTGTAAGTTAGAGAGAAATGCACGACTTGCAATTTTTGATATTGAAAGCTGCTAGTAGATAATGGGCCACCAGAATGTTATTCTGCAGACGCCATGCACACGTCGAAGATATATAAGAGGAACCGATATCTAGATTTACCGAAAGAAATCACCCCGCAATCAACAATATTATTTCGCTGGGGCAAACTTGTGGTAGAAACGGAGATATCGAGCTCCACCCGCTTCGTCGGATCCAATCTACCGACGAGTGCAAGAAAGACTTCCCCGCATGAATTATCTTTCACTGTTCAGGCTTGCTCTCTTTTCCTTTCCTTGGCCAGAGAACAAAGGAGATTACCTTGACGCAATGGATATAAAAATAGAATTGTTTTATCAGATTTGGGGACGGCGTCTTTGGAGAACTATCGGCAATCGCCGCGGCAATAACATCGGCTAACTTCGGCAAACTTAGGAATGGATTGAAATTGAAGAACCAAATTTGAAAGTAAAACCATACATACTCGCTTGCTAACATCACTCATAACCAAAAAGAATATCTAACGAAATAAGAACTTAAAAAGAAACCTGTCAGGGGCCGTTGCAAAAAGGTACACAATTATCTCCCGCCCGGGCATTTTCTACCGAAAGTTTCTCTCGTCATGTTGTTTTCCTCTTGCTGGAAGACTTGGGCCGCTGTTCCTCTTCCTCATTCTTCCCCTCCGCCGCAGCCGCTGTTGATGCATCCTTCTTGCTATCCTCATTATCTATGGGCCCAGGACGAGCGATGATAGCCCCAACGAGTGACAGCGGACTGTTGATCCGTACCGCCATACAAATATACAGCGTCAATCCAGTAACAGCGATTTCGTCTCTCATCGCATCACTGACAGTGCCGCCATTCGCGATACTCGATCCCATATAGGTAATATTGGCAACTTTCTTAAACGCCCACGGATTCGCCGAGAACTGCGCGACGGGCATCTTGTTCTCGTCCTGACAGACAAAGTCCCAATTCTTGAATCCGCTGCTGCTTGTCCATGTCATGGCGACGGGGGAGCCGTCTTTGTTTTTCGAGTAGGCGGTTGAGAGATGGGTGTATTCCGTTTTCCAGCGCTTCAGTGCCTTGAGTTTAACTGGTCGGCCGTGGATTTTGCAGTTGGCGTTGATGGAAACGCTGTTTATGGTGCCCGTGGCAAAGGGGGTTGCTGTGGCTGAGCCGGGTCTGAAGACCAGTTGGGGTTTTGTGACGCTGTAGTCGATGATGTAGATGGGGGTTGACTTTGGGTCGGATTGGTCCGTGACGAGGAATTTAAATTTTCCCCAGGAGAAGTCGACTTTGAGCGTTAGTTCTTGTGTGGAGGTATTTTCTTGCCGAGTGGCCTGGGCCGATTCCGGTGTAGAGTCCATGTTGTCGCTTTAGAAGGTAAGGGGGCCTAAGGCTAATGAGTCGAGGGGCGGAAATATATTGCGATGGTTATATTCCTTCTCGGGCCGATTGAAAATCGTGAAAGCTGATGAATGAATAGCACAAGCTCCTGGTATTAGAGTGCTGGATTTGAAGAAATAAAGATGAATCGAGTCAGAAAGAGAGGAGCGGATGGGAGACGACAGGTTGGGAAGACAGTTGCGGGCAATGTTAAAGGTATGTTGTATTTCTCCCCAGTCGCCAGATTTTGATAATAACTACGCGTATTTGGCACTTTTGCACGAATGACGATTAGAGAGCCAGCCACACGAAGAAAGCCTTGCTAGTTAAATATTAAGCTCCAGGGTGCTAACTAAATAACTAAGTTACCAGATCTACATGGGTAACTTGCTAATAAATTCCGGAAATCCACCACAGATCTTCTTTGATCTCTATATATAGTATGGGGCCGAACAATTCCGCTTCCACTTTATAAAGTTGGCCCTCTTTATTAGGCTAATCGATATCATGAATATTTTACGTTATTCTATGTATTTGGAGAGAGGGCAGGAAATCATATGTGAACATCAAGGGCGATATTTTGTCCTATAAAGGCGGGGGAGGAAAGGATCTCAAGCCTAAAGATTAGTTATCATCTACAACTTTAGGCTGGAAAAACACAGCCACAGAAGAAATTCTAGTTACTCGTCAATGGCTGACCGCTCTACCGGATCGAGCATGGGGGAAGAATAATGAGATGATTCCATAGTGACGCCTTGAAGGCCATGGAATATCCCTCTCAGGAGGTGAGTCGGTTGAGGATTGAATTAGGGTTAGAGCACCCTCTCTGGTGGGACGAATTTGTCTGAGCAAAATCCTCGTTGATGGGATCCAGTAGTTTCGAGACAACTATGAGTAGAATGTTGCTATCGTTAGAGTATCTCCCAAGCCATCTCAGGTAGATCTTCAGGCCCAGCAGAATTCCGAACATCATCACTCCCCTTCACGGACTCCAAGTCCTACAGGTTTTCCCTAGTTCTCTCCGCCAGATCCGAATTTTCGCCATAGGTACTGCTATAAAAGGCCAAATCTTCATTCAAGGGCTCCTCTGCAAGCTGCATATCTGGATCTGAGACCATCCCAGCTGCCTTCTTGCGCTCCGCTTCTTCCATATATGCCAAAGCTAGCTCATCGATCACTCACATAGGACCCATCATTCAGTATACATCGTGATAACTTCATCAATCAGCTTGTTTTGTGGTGTTAACTGGCCGCGTTGTGATAAGCCGTTCCAAGATTTATTAGCTTAGTAGAAACAAAGGTTGGATAAGATTCACCAAGCCCCTGGCGGTTAAATACTTGACCAGTATGCCATCGAAGAGGGCAACCGGCACAGCCGCGCAAAATACTTCGCCGCTATAATTAAGAATCCATATATATACAGGCGCTTCCTCTCGTTCTCCGAATGGATATCATTCCTATCTTCTCAAAATTAGCCGCCGTGTCTCAACAATGATCTTCCTTTGCCTGGCCCATAGGCTAGCAACGCAGGATAAATCAACACCTCCTAAAAATACTTATTCCGCGAGACAGAGACACTTCATTAAATCTTTTCCAATCATGCGATAATTATGGTGATACCTTTTCATAGTATCCAACCACAGCAGCCTGTGCTCTGCGAAACTATCATGGGTGGGTAGACGCCGCCCATCCCAGGGAAGCAATTAGCCGCCCGCCCTTCTTTGAAAAAGAGAGAGAGAGAGGAATTTGAGTTAATAAATAGCCCTCGTCCGCACGTAGCCATAGTCTCATCTTCATCCTCTCATCTTCCATTGACTGAACATTTCTCTCAATTTGCCGAAAGTGCCTCTGTTGTCTCGCTGTCCCCATACGTCCATCATGCTTCGGTGCCTGACCTGCGATCATTCGCCTGTCCGGAAATGTCGCTGCGGATCCTTCTGCGAGGTGAAGGTATGGTATCTCCTGCACTGATGCCATAGTATGGTGTTTCTAACGCCATCCAACTTGAAGTGTCCAGGCCGTGATATTGCACCACCAGCATATGCAGAATCATCCGTCGGTAGTCATTGCTCGGGAATTTCGTTTCCACCTAGATCCGAGAAACGAAAGGGACCCTCTGAGGATATATTTTCCCCTATCCGTAGTGATATCCTGTTCAAGTCTGTTCAGGACTGGGATGATGGACATCAGCTGTACGTAACCCCTCCCCATTCATCGTCGACAGCCGCCATCGACGAGACTACTTTCCCAGTACCAAGCATGTCAACTCCGTTGGAGTATTACTTCTCGAAGGAATCCGAGACGGCATCCCTTGCTGACGTTCGCATAGAGGGGCATTCTACCAGCCAGGGGAATATAGTGAAACCAGCTCTCTATCTTGTCCACCAGCTAAGCAAAATGCCTACAGGTAAGCAAATATTCTTTGCCTATTCGTTTACCTTCAGTCTCCTGGCCGTCCTCCTGTTAGTTCCCAGCTAATTTTAGACCGCGAGAGCAGGACTCTGGCATCTCCAAATAGCCAACAGACCACGAAAAACCGGGGCAGCAACCAGGTATCGTCTGCGAGAGAAGTTTCCCAAAGTTGCCAGAAAAATGTTTCATCGGCCACAGCCTACGACCTCGCGAGACACGAGGATACAATCCACAATGAAGGCAGGCAAAAAGCGAAATGCCACTTGTGTGCAGAGGAAAAGATATTTTTTGACAGCGAATCACTCGCACGGCATGCGCGAATCGTCCACCCTCAGACTCACTGCCCAAGCAAGGAAAAGAGGAAGGCCGTTCCCAAATCGCTAGGAGAATTAAGTTGGATGATGCCATGACTCTTGACTCAGTCTGGGTTTCCCCTGTGGTCATTAAAATCATGATGGGGGAGGTTTCCTCAAGGTCAAGTGGTCAGCGGAGGTGGCAAGAAGAGATGAAGAAGAGGCAGCATAGATGCAGCGAACTGCGGAAACAATACCAACCCAAACATCGATCCCTCAAATCTTCGAACTCACCACTACCCTGGGGTGCCATATCAACCGTCGAAAACTCGAAAGTGGTTATTCGGATGAACCTAGCGTGGTGGGGATCTCGGCGCAGCTCAATCTTTCGCCGAGGCGCTGCCCGCGCATCTTGCTATAACCGTCCCATTTTGCTGCATCTCATGCATCTTCTTGTTCATTCATTGTCTTGTCTTATTCTTAATACTTGTGTGCCTGCTTTTGTTCCCCAGTTTTCTTGTTGTTGTTCTTAGTCTTTGTTTTTGTTTATGATTGATTCAACACCGCATAGGCTCCCTTCACTAGTCGCGAAGACATGGTCCAGAGGCTTGTAACAGACTAAACGCATAATCGTTGCATAATTGGCTTTTGGGTGGGATAGTAGCGGAGGTCTCTTAATCATGCCAACTTGTTTTTCTGAATCTCTCTGTTTGACTTCCCTGAGGCATGTTTCGGTGTCTTGTGGCGGCCTTCTCCCTCTCCTCCCCACGACTCTATGACTTCATTATTGTTGTATCCTCGCTTTTTCCCCGAATAATGCCCTCACGCATGAACGTGGAGGTAGCCATGAGTAGATAGCACTATATGGGGTGTAATATCACTTTGCCATTATTGAGGTAGCTGTATAAAAAGCCACGTTTGGACATCTGATGTTTGGGCATTGTTCCCTCCTCCCATGATTTCGGAGTGAAGTTGCTAGCGAACTTGTAACGGCAATTGCGTGGTTGCTGGGGTAATAATGATCTCTCCCTGCGGAATCGTCCGAGTTTTGTTTGCAGCATCCCATCACAAACGGTAAGTGTGGTGTCATTCTTTGAGATATAAATAGTCGAATGGTTGGTTATGATGCCAGATCTTGACGTCATTGCTAGCGAAAATATTGGAGACGCAGAAAATTATCGTATCGCGCAGGCGAAAAGAGGATGGCATCTGGACACTGGTGGACCAGCCAACAATGCCGTCGCATCATGGTTCTGACAGCCCAGACAGTTCAGAGATAGTTTCGCTTATGTCGGCATGTCATGTCTCAGTGGCATCTCACTGATCAAATATCCCTGCGAGCATATTTAGACAGCTAAGTATTGGATGCAGGGATGGCATCTTTACTTAGAAACATGCATGCCATCTCCCCACTTATGCGGCTCGCGGTGATGTACAGTACATCGCAAGGCTGTCTTCATGGTGGTCCCAAACAGGTTTGATGGAGGGTAAAGAATAAAAACAGTAGTGACGGAGAGGGAATAAAATAGATAGAAACGCGAGTCTGCTTTGCTGCATCTCCGCGAAGGACCGCGTAAATATTCTGTCCACACCATCAGTTGATATCCATTTGCCGTGTGAGGACGAGATAATAAGAGAAGCCATGGAACGGTATATGTACCTCTACCCCTCCCGCCCGTAAGCTCGTCGTCATCGCCTCCCTCAGCCTGTACTTTTCCGCCGCAAACCCCCCACCAGGGCAACCGCTAACCAGCAGAACCCGGCCTGGCGAGTCCTTGGCTGAGCCTTTCCCTGCCAATTTGCCTGCGCCGTGGTTGGCAGAGCTGCCCACAAGCTTTGCAGCGCCCAATCACCGCCGCGAACACGCAACAAGCCTCCACGGTGGGTTGTGCGTTTCAGCCGTTTCCGCCAGCGATGCCCTGCAGGGTTAAGGTCAGCTAGGAAGCAGAAGAAGAAAAGAGAAAAAAACTTGCTTATCGTCGCTGGCTAGCAGGGCTGCTATCTGTGGGCCGTGGGCAGTGTGTCTGTTGTGTGTGGGCTGCTTGACGATCACAGCGACGACATATTTCTGCTCCAATGGTCGTCTCTTCTGCCTCTCGTTCAGACAGTCAATCAATCGCTGTGTATTGTCGCTGCTGGCTGCGTTGCGCAGGGAACTGTGGTGTTGATTGAATATTTAGTTCGAGTCTCGTTGATCGTACGACAACCCGCCTAACTAAACCTCCACGTTCACTCCTGATATAATCCCTCCTCGCTGCCAACTCCAACTTCTCTCTCTCCGGCCAAGTGGGATGGTCTCTGCTCCGCTGGACGATGATCAATGACCCCTCAGCGACTCTCTGATCTACGAACAGCTTCATTATGCCCCAGAAGCTCGTGGGAGCAAGTCTCTCGCTGCTCATCTTCGCGCTCGTCCTCAGCGTGCTGCATCTGTTGCCAGCCTCGTTCAGATATTGGAGGGATTCTGTGTCGATACAAGATGCATCTGCGCCCGATTGTCTCGCCGATGACTTCGCTGGTGAGTTGTTGCTGTGTTTCCGCTTCGTCTCCTGGAATGTATGGATGGATATGCTAACTCGGGGAACAGTATCTCCAGAAACATGTCCCTCCATGCCACACCTCTACGATGTCCCCGAAAGCGAGCCGTGGGAGTCCAATACACCAGTCCACACTGATCGAAGGCCGTGGATACCGGCTTCAATCGATATAAAAGTCTTCCGCACTCTCACCGTCTCCAGTGTCCGCAGAATCGAGAAAATTCTCTCCTCGCCCAACGCCATATTTGACTCGCTGCATACCATATCACCATACGACCATTATTGGCAAACGAAACAAAAACATCATCCGTTCCCCTCTTCAGAGATCTCTACGTCCTCAGGAAGCTACAAAAACCACAAAAATAGCTGGATGCCGTCGAGACCGCCCCGATATAATAAACACCCAGCACGCATCGATTCCTCTCTCCTCGCCTACCCAGTCCTCGATTCCTCTTCGAACCCCTCCACCCCAGGATCTCACGATGATGCGCAACCCATCGCAGTATCCGCTCAAAAACAACATCAACAACCCCTTGAACCAAACACCTATTCCTCCTCACCACCCTCCACACACAAGACCAACACCACCTCAACGAACACGCCGCCAAATACCTCGCATCAGCGGAAAGGCCCCCTTGACATCCTCCTCTCCCTCTTCCTCGCACCGCTAGAACACCACCCGCCAGCCCATGCCTCAGACCCACTACGTGCCAGAGGGGTCTCTTCTCGAGAAAAGGAGATTGGCGGTAGCTTTCTAGGCATGGTTATCGGTGTCGTGGTGGCGGTGATGTGGTTCTAGCACGACCGCTATTGTCACAGGTATGAAGTGATACGAATATAATTACGGTACGATATATGGGTAACGGTTAATATGTACGCCGCTATGTACGATGTCCGCGATGTTCTTTCCACTTTTTTCCGAAAATCTTCCCTTTTTTTTTGTTTCAATCATGCATGCATGGCTTTATTGATATCATGACCTTGCATCTTTCTTGCATTTGTGATGGTGTTATGTATCATTTACCCCTTTCATCTTTTATTTTATACACCTCCCTATCCATCCCCCTACCATGGCAGGCCTTGCTTGAAGCATCGCCTCATCCATCCATCCATCTCTCTTCATTTTTTTTTAACCCGTTGATACCCATGTTTTGTTTTTTCCTCTTTCAATTATCATTCCAACAACCCAGCACCACTTTACCCCTCACCATCCTTACTATTTCCACCCTACATGTACATAAATCCATTTTTTTGCGTGGTGTTTTTTGTTAACCCTCCTATTACTGGCGGATGGGAGGGAGGCATTTGGAGGGAGAGAGGGAGGGGATCAAGAGATCGAAGCGATATGTTTTGCCCCTGGCTTGGTTCAAAATAACGCCTGCTAGCGATTGATTGGCGATTTAAAGTTATTATACTGAAAAAGATTTGAAAATAATAAAGAGTTTATAAAAATCAATAACTTATTTGTTTGTTTCTCCTGGAAAGTTTTCTTGGAAAATGGGAGGCTGGCTGGCTATGTATGATGGTAGCTGTTGAAAGAGCAACACAAGTGGGGGGGGGGAAGAGAGAGAGAATGAAAGAAGACAAACGAGGAGATCTAGAAGAGACTAGAAAAGGGGGGGGGGTTGCTTGGTTAACTTTACTTATTGGTTACAGTTCCACAAGAAACGAATGCCTCGTGGGATAGATAGGGAGGACAAACGGGGAAGAGAGAACAGAACAGAGGAAGAAGCTATTAGCCTCAACCAGCCCAAGAATGAATTATTTTATTGGAGAAAGAAGAAAAAAATTAACAGTTGAGATTAAACGTTGGATATGTAGACAATGGCAATGGCAATTAGAATGGAATGGAACGGTATAAACGAAGAATCTGCAAAATCGGGGTGGCTAATGGGGGAATATTTAAGGCAGGCGCCGGTAGCAAATGAATAATAGACAAGAAAATGAAAACAGGGGGGTTAGATTAAAATCCATGATGGGTCAATAATGAAAAAATCTTGCTCCAATCTCCAATAGGACTCCATGCAATAGATGATGGATGGATTGGGGGTCCAGGGGATCATTGATGCTTCAACCAACGGCGACCGTTTCTTCATACTCATACATACCAACCTTGCAAAAAAAGTAGATTCCGAAAATCGATTTAATCCAACACAACACAAACACAACATAATCCGATCCGACATGATCCCAAACATGGAGCGTAGCAATTTTTTCACGGTTTCAAATCGATAGCCAAACTCTCCAACCACGTCATATCAGCCGTCGCATCCTTTTCCACAGAACCCACACGCGACACGTCAAAGGCCATATCTAAGGACTCCAACGCCCCCAAACATCTCCCCGCCACCGGAGAAGACTCCCCATATTGCCTCAGCAACCGCAGACACCTCGCCCACCCAACCTTGACCAATCCCATCCCACTATGTCGTGCTTCTTCATCTACTTCATCCTCCGAATCCGCACCATCACTGCCGCTGACGGCCGCCAACATTCCAGCCGGACACCGGCGCGCGGCAACGAAAATCTTCCCACATGCGAAAAGGTAGTTAATGTTCTCCCACCACGCCGGCACCGCGCCGCTCGATTCACCCTCAGTGATTATTTCCATCATCTCAATGGCGGCTAGGAGACATTTGATTGCACTCTCGTATGCGACTATATACGTAAAAGGTACATCGACGGCTGTGCGTCGTTGGCCCGGGGTGCTGGGTCGTTGGCCACGGGGCCCGGTGAGGGATGCCAATGATGGCGAGGACCATGCCGACGCTGGCAATGCGGCGAGGATCACTAGGAGTGGGCGATATAGGAGAATGCGCATGTGCAGGTAGCGCAGGCGGAGAATGTTGTGCTGACGGTGGGCGATGGGGTGTTTGAGGTCTGAGGGGCTGGCGTCGGCTTGGAGGAAGGCTGGCAGGGCGGCTTGCCAGTTTCTGAGGAGGCGGTCGGTTGCAAGGAGTGGGGCCGGGTCGAATATTTCGAGTCGTTTTATGGGCGAGCCGGAGTCTTCGTGGAGGCGGAGCTCGGTTTGGAGAGTTAGGATATCTGGGTAGCGGTCGTACAGACGGGCGGAGGCGGTGAAGAATTCGATTATCGAGGGTATGTCAGTGTAGCCGGAGATGGAGATGGAGGGGGGGGAAGCGGAAGTGGAAGTGGTTGCGGAGGCGGTGGTGGCGTTGTTGACGGCAGTGAATGGAGCAGTAGTGGTTGGAGGGGGACGGTCATTCTCATGCTGGAGGAACTTGTCGATGTAGTCTTTATCAAGGGGGGTGGGGAGGGGGGATTCAAAAGAGTGTAGTGTCACAGTGGTCAGACCGTGGGCGATGGCGATTATGCTGAAGAGTTGGGATGTTAGAAGGATCAAATAGTTTTATCATAACCGTAAATCGTAAAATCAAAATGACGTACCGTTCCATAACCAAGCAGCTATGCCAGACCCGTCTGGGCAGCTCCCGGGCGTCCCCAGCAGTCATATGGTGGCTTCCCGACCCTAGATGGAGCCGGAGTGACTGGGCGACACGGACAGCTAGCCCGACATATTTCCATGCGGCCGGTAGGTTATTGATAGCCAGAAAATACTGGGCAAGGAGCAGATAGGCCTGAACATGGGCCACTGTCTCGCCTTCCATTCCATTAGCACAGATGATGTTTAGACCGCGGGTCAAGTACGCCGAAGCATTCCCCTCGTTGTCTGGACTAGTAGAAATAGTACCCAGCGCAAACATAAGATTCAAGATACCACGGAATATCTTGTCATCGCCTTGCTGTCCATCCAAGAAGGCGCGGTACTTGGATAGGAAGTCATGAAGGATAAACATGGGCAGGTTGACATATTCCCGAGCCACGTAGTTCGACATCATACTGTCGGCAGCCTCTCGGTCGGGCAGCACCAAGTTCTCCTCATCCACGGCTATCGAAATAAATCTCGATTTATTTCCCATAATCCGCTGCAGTCTTTCCAACTCTGGCCCCGACTCTGCAGTACATCCTGGTCTCGATACGTCCGCTCTTTGAAACACCGCTTGCCGAATCCTGGTTAAGAAAGACCGTGATTCGCGACCTCGACTCTCAGACGGCTGTTTATCAGTCTTCTCTGGCGAGCCCGTGCCATTCAGCTCTGCGGATTTATTTGGTCCGCGACCTCGACTCTCAGACGGTTGTTCATCGGTCTCCTCTGACGGGCCCGTGCCATTCCTTAACCAGGACAGCGGTCCGCGACCTCGACTCTCAGACGGTTGTTCATCGGTTTCCTCTGACGAGTCCGTGCCATTCAACTCCACGGATTCATCATCGTCATCATCGTCATCATCATCATCATCATCATCATCTTCGTCACTAGACTCTTCTTGGGTCATAGAAGGGATGGTTCGAGGTTTCGAAATAAACGCACGAGCACGCGCAAATATGGTTTTATTCTCGTCATTTTGAGGGTAGCGTGGCAGAGAAGGCTCTCTATCGCCGTAATTAGACTCTGCCACCTCCTCTTCCGCTTCCGCTTGCTCTTGCTCTTGCTCTTGCTCTTGCTCTTGCTCTTGCTCTTGCTCTTCCTCTTGCTCTTGCTCTTCTTCCCGTGGTAAACGTGTCCGGGAGAATGGGAACCTCCGCCCCTTGAGCTCCTTCATTACTTTCAGAAGTATGTCCTGCTCTTCCTCTTCCTCTTCCTCTTCCTCCTCCTCTTCCTCTTGCTCTTCCTCTTGCTCTCCCTCTTCCTCTTCCTGTTCCTGGTCCTCTTGCTCTTCCTCTTCCTCTTCCAACTCTAGATTGGGGAGGGCCCCGAGAAGCTGAGTGCTGGGGCTGGGCACTGTGGCACTCTGGGAACTGAGCTCCCGAGTGCGTTCATGATGGTTTCTAGCAATGATTGGAAGAGACGCCCTTGGCTTTTTACGAGGCCGTTCATGATGTTTTCCGCCAACAATTGGAAGCGACACCCTCGGCTGCTTACGAGGCGGTTCATGCTCGTCAGAAGAATCCTGGAGAGAGAGGCGGTGCTTTTTCTTCGAATGGGCTCTACCACTGTGTTAGTTCCTAGAAGGTCACAACAAATACATCCATAGCATTTTTTACCGCTTGGATGAATTAGGGGAAATCGCTCACTGTGGTGGAATGCCTGGGGGAGGGTCCCATTTGCATTTGTCTTGAATGTCCCGTTTGTTGCAACCGTCACATACTGTAAATGTCAGCATTATATCCGCATGGATACGTAAATCGGAACATCCGCATTCACGCAGGACAAATCAGGAACAAGTAGATGACCTATGATAAGGGGAAAAGGAGTAAAGTACTGACCAGGAGGGCCTCCCTCGCACCTCCTCTTGCCACGCCTACACTCCTGGCACGCCTTCGAGACGCGATTCACCGGGGAAGAACCCAAGGAAACTCTACCCTTAGCATCCTTCTTGACTCTTGAGACCTGCGATGAAAAAGGAGCCGTTTCTTCATAGACGCAATATTTGCCTCTTGTCGTACATTTTTCACAAGCTGTAACAATTGCATAGGAAGCAAGGCCCGGAAGGCCAATAAACCGTACGTCAGCCAAGCACAACACAGTCAATGAAATGTGGCCTTCGGGCTACGTAACTTGCCGGTGGGGAACCGGGGGAGTGGGGAGAGGTGCCTCACCTGGTAGGCCCCTGTCGCATCCCACATGGCCCGCGCGACAGCTCAGACATGACGAACCCGAATACTGAGTCTTCGGTGGTTCAGAAGTGGAAGAGCCCGGCCCATCCGCATCCATGCCCAGTATGACGCTGGACCCTCGTTCTTCCATGGCAGGCGACCGACACGTCGCGTGAAGAGGAGAGGAACGCGGCAACGCCAACGCTTTCGGGATGTTTGGGTAGTAAATTTATAGGGAGAAAAAGTGAGACAACGGATTAACAATTGTAGCGGTCTATCAAATGAGAGCAAGTGGATAACAAATGCTGGAGGACAGCGGGGGGTAAGGGTATGGTATCACCAGCAAAAAAGGATCGATGTCGTCGGGGCGCGTCCCAAAGTCCCGGGCCGGCATTCTGCCCGACGCGGTCAACGCCGGCGCTCGGGCCTCCCGGCTGGGTCACGTTTGTTTGGTTGTGTTTTGAAACGTTACCGTACGGCGAAATGTAGGGATATCCGCGTATTGTACGCGCAGATACGTGGTATTTACATGACGAGATGTGTATTTTTGCTTTTTTGCTTTCCATTGCAGTTTTTGACAGACAATCGTGAAGAATGATGGACACCTATTAAATTGAAACTACTCCGTGCTGAGTGAAATATTATTTACGAATGGCATGGAATTTTACTGTGGCGGCTCTCGATTGTTGGTGTCAATTAAGGGGAACTGGGTGTTGATTTAAGCTTATTTTACCGCCCCGTGCCGCTTAAAAGGGTGCAACATGCTAGTCAGGGGAACGGATAGGGGGAACAAGGGACAGATGATAGATGCTATGACTCTTCTCAGTATTATAACAAACATTACCAGTAAAGGTAGAAAAGAAAGACATTCCACAAAATACTAGGAATTGAAAACAAGAGCCCCCTCAACTCAATCCCCATCCAACCTTCGCCTGCGGGCTAACTATCTTCGATCTCGCCAGAACAACACCTGCCAACTGCACCAGCGACTTGCTTGCCAGAATCTCCAAAATCTGCAGATTTGCCTGCAGCTCGCGTGATATCCAATTTCGAACCTCAATGGTGATTAAGGAATCCAGTCCATAGTCGGCAATAGGCTTCGAAGAGTCAATCTCGTCGACTGGCCGCATCATGATACTCGAGACCTTTTGCACCAAAGCATCCGTCACAATCTTCTCTGCGCTTCGCAGATCTGCTGCAGCTTTAACTGCGACGCCCGGCGACTCTACCGCCGAATTTGCTGCAGGATCATCGACTTGTCCTTCGTTGGAGGTATGCGGCCGCATGAGGAGAGAGAATCTAGGATCCGAAGCCCAGAAAGGCTTTTCCTTACCAAACAAGCCCTTCAGTCCTCCTAGGCCTGTGATGCAGTAGTCTTGACAGGATCCTGCCATATCCCCCCTCATTGCAGCAGCAAGAAGTGCGTGAAGTTCCGTTTCGTCAATCCAGTCAACCCCTAATACAGTTTCGACTTGCTTATGCTTCTTCTCGTTTTCCGCAAGGTAACCGATTCCCTGAACAGGACCTAAATCGATCGTGGTGCACGGTAAACCTAGCGCATTCCTATAGTTTGTGAAGGCAGTCATGAATGTGCTTCCGGCAGCATAGGCGGCTTGACCTCGATTACCGACAACGCCGGCGATTGAGGAGAGATTGATGAAGAAATCGAGAGTGTAATTTAATCTCAGAAGTGTATGATGGAGGTTCCAGAGTCCGTCCACTTTAGGTTTAATAACTGAATCGTACTCGTCATAGGTCATCCGTTCAAATAGGGTGTCCTAAAAAGGCAATCAGTCAGGTTTTCAGAGCGAAAATTGGGGGGGATCATGGAAAACGAACACGCAGAATCATGGCGCCATATATTACCCCTCGCACACGGGGCAATCGAGCCAGCACACTCTCCAGCTTGGAATTCACCTCTGCTTCCATGCTAATATCACATTGACATACGGTGAGAGTTACGCCCTCCGTAGCAAGTTCGTCGATCATCTTAGCAACCCTGGGATCTGAAGCGCCGCTTCTTGAGATGGCCACGATACTCCGTGCGCCTTTCTTGGCTAACCAGGTTGTAATAGCCCGGCCAAGGCCACCCGTCCCACCGACGACAATGTATGACACCTCGGGCAGCAGAAGGTTTCCTTGTTTCTTCTTTGGTCGAACCTGCAACAACTGTTAGCGTACCCCCCACGATACAGAATTCGAGCATATATACCTTGACGAGCGCATTTCTCTCCGCCTCGATAACAATCTTTCCAATACTGTGGCCACTCTGAAGTCTATGGCACGCTTCCTCCAAATCAGAAATAGAAAATAGAGAAACTGGTGATATAGCCCTCGCACTACCTTCATCGAACATATTGAATACGTCCGATAACAGTCTTTTCATCAAGTGTGGTCGTTTATCGGCGACGAGAGTCAAATCCACCGAGGCAAACGATACGTTTCGATCGAAATGGATCATCTCAAGTCTCGTGTTCCGTACTATATCTCTCTTACCAATTTCCACGAACCGCCCAAAGGGAGCGATGCATTCCCAGGTCGCTCTCAGTGTGTCCCCAGCGAGGGAATTCAACGCCATATCAACACCAACGCCACCCGTGGCCCTTCGAACCCCCTCAGCAAAGGAAATATCCCGGCTAAAAAATATTCGTTTCTCGTCGATCTTGTACACTTCCATCAGGAACTTCTTCTTCTCGGCGCTGCCAACAGTCGTAAAAATTTCGGCGCCGATTGATTGAGCGAGAATGATAGCTGCTTGGCCTACACCTCCTGCACCTGAATGTATCAGGATTCGTTCTCCTGGCTGCAGATGCCCAACGTCAAATAAGGAGTAGTATGCGGTGCAGAAAATAATCGGGATCGATGCCGCCACCTCAAAACTCATATTTGTTGGAATCTTCGACGCGCTTGTGGCAGGACACCGGACGTAATTGGAGAAAGCTCCTTCCGAAATCGCACAGACGCGGTCCCCAATTGCAAAGTCGGTAACTTTGTCTCCAACGGAGTTGACAATTCCGCTGCACTCATGCCCCAATTTGCCCCCCTGAAGCTGGCCCATAGCTATCATAATATCCTTGAAATTGAGACCAACAAACCGTATCTGGATTTCTATTTGATCATCCGGGAGTCCTGGCATTTCGGGTTCGTCCGTAAAGTAAAACGTGTCTAGAGTACCACGATATTCCATTGCCAGTGTGAGACGTCTATCACTCTGCTGGAAGGGCTGTGGCTCCGGTGGCATCTCATGTGACTCTTGATGCACATACATGTTTGCGTTCGAATCATCAATGATTCGAGGAACACAGATCAATCCGTTCCTGACAACATATTCCATATCACCCTGCCTAAGTGCTGATTGTGGACCGAAGATTGCACTGAAAACTTCAATAATCTTATCGAGATCATCAGAGGAAGACTTCTGCTGGGTCCCTTCCAGTACCAAGGTCGCAAATTGCAACGTGCTTTCCGATCGGACGGTGCGTGCCAGTCCAGCTACCATATTTGATTCGGGAGACGCTGGGTCCTGGTAGGCTTGACGTACGACCCAAAGCAGACCGCTGGTGGTTGACAGCAGACGTTGGATCGATGCGAGAAGGTCTGGCGTTAGTTTGGACAAAAATGGTTTGCTCAGCTCGCCAACGAAGATGCATAATCGGCCTTTCGCATCAACATCACACAGGTTCTCGATGGACGGAGCAATTCCGGTGATATTTCTCAACCGGTCAACAAGATCGGGTACTGGAAATCCGTCGAGCTTTCCATGGCAGACCAGAACTACCTCCTTGCCCGATAGCTCGTTCGGCGCATCGGCAGTCGACACTATCAGACTGCTGGACTGCTCCGGGGCATCTGAATAGTCATCTAGACAAAGATCTATTCCAGAAAAGTTGGTTTCCCTCAAGAGTTTGTCCCACGCTTCCTTGTCTAGGATAGGACTGTCACGACGGTTCGGCTCTTTGCTTAACCACCAACCAGGTAAAAGAGCGAAGATAAACTGATATAAATGTCGCGCAGTCCATTCGATCAATACCAGTTTCCCACCAGGCTTCAGGAGCTTGCGTACATTGGACATCGTTTGATCTAAGCATTCCGTCGCATGTAAAACGTTTGACGCAATTATAAGATCATATGAGTTAGACTCGTAGCCCTGGTCGGAAGGATCCACTGAAATATCCAAGCATCGGTAGGTTAGAAAGTTACCCCAGGCTTTAAATTTATCTCGTGCCTTTTCGAAAAAGCCGCTGGATATATCAGTGTAGGTGTATTTGCTGAATCTTTGTATTTTCCCAGTATCGCCTCCCCCCATACTTTGCAGAATTGGCAAAGTTACTCCGCCGGTTCCAGCCCCTATCTCGAGAATTTGCATATTAGGGTTCTGGTGCGCCATCTTATCCACGCAAATGGCAGCCTGGGCGTAGTTTCGTCGAAACGAATCAAACTCGTTATAATACTGTTCCAGTATGTTGTCCTCGAGCATGATCGATAATGGTTCAACTTCCCTTTTTAGGATCGGTACAATACTTTCTCCAAGCGCACAAGACATCCTTCCAACCGCCCCCATCGATCGAACAGTATCAATAAGTTGTGAACATCGATGATCGTCAAAATTCGACCAGTTGGGGAACGGCGACTTCATCATACCGTTCCTCGACCGCAAGCTCTGTTTTCGCATCCATCGATAAAAGCTTTCCTGGTGTCCATGGAAATTACCATATCTTTCCTCATCGAGTTTCCTCAAAGCCCTCTCTATAAAATACAACGATGCTTGATTAAGAAGTTGAATTTTTGCCTGTTCTTCTTGGTCCATATGTTGATTGTCGCTGATGAATTTAGAGTTACCGGGACGCAAAAAGTCAAAGCATGGTTCGATATGCAGCTTATAGCAGATATCTTTCGGTTCTTCGTTTTCCGCGGTCGCGGTTTCGCTTTGGATTGGAGTGCAGGTCAACGCATCAATCTTTATCAAAATCTGGGTTGAATTTTCGGCGTCCGTAACAAACATATCTTGGGCGATAGGGACTCCTTCAGACAAAGAGGTCTGTCTGGTGCCATATACACGAAATCTACCATCTGCTTCCATGGATACTGAACGAGAGATGGACAGCCCCTGGATAAATGAGGGCAAGTAAAGTGAC
The DNA here is from genome assembly GCA_032988985.1 of Emmonsiellopsis sp. PD_5. Lineage (NCBI taxonomy): Eukaryota > Fungi > Ascomycota > Eurotiomycetes > Onygenales > Ajellomycetaceae > Emmonsiellopsis > Emmonsiellopsis sp. PD_5. The sequence goes on from JANTQI010000015.1 coordinate 150,373, forward strand.
CGGGGGCCGGTGTTAATAAATCCCATAAGTGGCCAGACGATCTGAAGACAACTATCCAGAGCGGCTGGATGAATAACCGAATCAGTCTCCGCTTGGTAAGGCATGGCGTTCTTCGTATCTGGGACACAAATCTCCGTGATTACATGTCTGTCGCCATGGGACACTTTCCGTAGGCCTCTAAATAAAGAACCGTACTCAACACCATTCGCGGCGGTGGTATCATATATTGTGTCAACATCGGCGGGAGATGTGCAAGCACAGTTGAATGCTCTAATCTGTTCATCGATATCTGTACAATCCCCGTCTAGCTGGCATGACCTATCGACAGGGTTCGTAGGCCTTGTTGTCTGAACTCGAACTAGACCACGGCAATGTTCATCCCACCCTTTGGTATCCGACCAGGAGAATATTCGAAACTCGTTCCAGATATTTGATGATCCTCGGGTACAATCCGCATACGGCCTCAAGGTAGTCATCATCTCCACCTGAGACGTATCGGGAATGATCAGTTGTCTACCGATAGATACCTCGCGAAATATAAAACGATCAAAATCCACCTTTCTCGACAGTGAATGCTGCGTTGCTGCTTCCAAGATGATTGCCAAATACCCAGCTAAGGGGTACACATTATTCCCTTGGACTTTGTGGTGCCGAATCCAGGGGTGATCATCAGCGCGGATAACGTTCCTCCACCTAGGCTCTATATCGTCACTTTCCAGGCAAAGAGAGCCCAGGATGTCATTTCGCGGAAAACGTTTAAAGCAATGGCTCTGGGCTATACGCGACGGGTGCCAGTATTTCGTATTGTGATTCCAGGGATATTGCGGCAAATTGGTCAGCAAAACTGGCCTTTTCACGTGGCGGGACGGGAAATTGATGGATTCAAAATTGAGTTTTGTCCCGTTCATGAACAACGATGTCGCAAGTAGCTGCATCGCCTCGACTGCTTCCTGGTCGCGCTTTAGTGATGGAAGGTACCTCACGGTATTACTCGAAAGATCCTGCTGAAGGATTTCTCTGATAGGAGCCTTCAATGCCGGATGCGGTCCAATTTCAATCAGCATGTCTATCTGTTTACCAGATGCAGCCTGTTTCGCCGTCAGGAGATCTTGTAAACCCGCTAAAAACTCAACTGGAGACACAAAATTTTCAACCCAATACTGGCTCGTCAAATCGGAATATGACGCTTTCCGGCCCAGGAGTGACGAGTAGAATGCAATAGGAGAAGGTTTTGGAGCGATTTCTCCCATCATTGATAGATATCTCTCCGCCACCAGTTGCATATGAGGCGAATGATAAGCTACCGTCACCGGAAGCCTGCGATTGAAAATACCTCTCTCTTCGAGGATATGTTGTAGTTCACACACTGCTTTGTCGTCGCCGGAGACAGTAGCGCTATTTTGACTGTTTATACAGGCAACAACTGTGCGTCCTTTTCGAAGAGAATCTAAAAGTGGCATAATGTCGGCTGCACTCGCTCCAACGGCCATCATACCTCCTTTGACCTTCCCGGAATCTTTAGCTAAATTTTCCGCCACGGCACCACGCGCATACGCAATTCTCATGCATTCTTCCATCGTGAGAATTCCCGCTGCATATGCTGCCGCAATTTCGCCGCTAGAGTGACCGATGACCGCAGTCGGTTTAACCCCCCATAATCGAAGGAGATCAGTCAGCGCAATTTGGATCGCCGCGACAGAAGGTTGACTCAAATAGGCCTCGGAAATACGGCTTTTATCCGCATCTTTAGATAATTCCTCTGAAATTCGTTAGAGCCACAATATAATGTCCAGCAACAGCTAGTACTCACCAATGATAGAAAAACCAGCGCCTAGGCTTTTAAGGTATCTGTCTACTGCCTCCACTGCAGTTGAAAATACTGGATAGGAGCCGAGAAGTTCCCTTCCCATGGCATACCATTGTGCCCCTTGCCCTGTAAACACAAATGCCACAACCGGTTCATCGACCGCCCGCTGAGGCTTGATATCAGACGCAAGGAGCTCTATCAACTCGGAACTCGACGGCGCAGAAACCGCAATTCTCCACGGAAAGTGATTCCGCCGTTGGCATAGTGTGTAAGCCAGGTTATCCATGAGGTTAAGGTCGAACACTTCAGGATTCTTTTCCAAATATATTTCCAGGTTCTTTACTTGACATGCCAGAACCTCTCTATCGTGTGATGAAAGAGTATATACTTTACGGCGAAGGGAGCATTGGCGTGTGCCATTGAGAAGCAGAGAGTTTCCGTTGATCAGGGAGCGTTCGGGCATCGGAGGCGCTTTTTTCAAAATAACATGAGCGTTTGAGCCCCCAAATCCGAAATTATTAACGCTGGCGTAATGTTTTGCTCGCGGCCATGGCACTTGCTTTTTGGGTACCTACGAAGGTTAATCTCTATAAAATAGGGTTCTTCCACTCATTTGTAGGATACCAGAAAGGATGACAGTACATACCTTCAAATTCCATTCGTCCAGTGGGATTGTACTAGGCGGCCTCTCAAATTCGCAGTTTGGCAGTATGAAACCTTTCTCCAGCATCATTGCCGTTTTGATAATCGAGACAATGCCGCTCGCCCCTTCCGTGTGCCCAATGTTCGATTTCACTGATCCTACGAACAGGGGTTGTTTTGGTGTTCGTCCCTTGCCAAAAATAGAACGAATAGCTGCAGCCTCTATCGGATCGCCGACTTTTGTGCCCGTACCGTGAGCTTCCACAAATCCAGTATCAGAAGGGTCGATGCGGGCTTCTCTGTAGATAGATCGCATAAGATTTTCTTGCGCTAAGGCACTGGGCATCGTAATCCCCATCGTATGACCGTCTTGGTTGACCCCACTGTGGACTATAACAGCGCGAATTGAATCTCCAGCTTCGATCGCAGCGTTCAGGGGCTTGAGAACAATGCAGCTTGCCCCTTCTCCTGGGCCGAATCCGGATGTTGCTCTATGGTCGAAAGGGTAACATTTTCCACTGTCGGAGAAAAGTCTAGCGACAACGGTTAGTGATGCTGCTCATGTAGGCATCCAAAAGGAGAAATACCTTGAGAGAGACATGGAAATAAAGAGATCCGGTAAGATATTTAGATGGGAGCCGCCAACAATTGCGCAGGTAGATTCACCCGATCTAAGACTTTGGCACGCGACGTGTAAGGCTGTTAGGCTAGATGAACAGGCCGTATCGATGGTCATACTCGGACCTTTGAAATTGAAATGATATGAAATCCGATTAGATTGAAGAGACATTGCACCCCCGGTTGCAGCATACCGCGGTATGTTCTCACTATCCTTATAATTATGCAAGTCGTAATCAGCTAGGGATCCTCCAACGAACACACCGACCTTATCACCAAGCAGAGACTCGAATGTAATGCCGCCGTTCTCGAGGGCTTCGTAGGTGCATTCGAGCATCAAACGATGCTGTGGATCCAAAGATTGCGCCTCTTGCATAGTGAGATTGAAGAATGGCGCGTCAAACAGTCCGATATCTTCTCGTAGAAAGTATCCTCCTTTCATATTAAAGGCTCCCGGCCTATCTGGGTTGGGATGGTAGTATGCTGCCGCATTGAATCTAGTCTCCGGTATTGCTGACCAGCCACTTCGCGCACGAGAACAGAGCTCCCAAAATTCTTCGGGATTGTTGGCGTCTCCCGGAAGTCTGCAGGCCATCCCAACAAGTGCCAGTGGTGGCAGACTTCCATCACCGGGAGCCTCTGAGGCAGCATTGTTTTTCAAGACCATCCCCGTTGCCTATGGGGAATGAAATAGGGCAGTTGCTCTTGTAGCGGATTCGGAAGAGCGTAGCGGAACAAAGGAGGAGAGCCGAGTATCTGGCAAATTGTTATCATGAGGCGGAAAGAAAAAGTCCCGAAAGTATCAAGTTAAGGGGAGTAATTGTCCATTCTCAATTCTGTGGTATATGTCAGAAGGTAAATGAAAAGGAGTACCTGAATCTGCTATGTCCATATGAATCTAGCCCTCAACGAGGCTATGTATACCGCCGTAGTACAAGGTGGAAATTATATTTGGTCCTTCGTGCCCCCTACGCTCGTGGTAAAGGCGTCTGTAGACAAGATGGTATGTGGTATGACATGCCAATCGAATAATTGGGTGTCCTCTGGTCTGCGAACAGCCAGCAACCCCTGGTGGTAGAAAACATCCCATACGGGGAGCATGGGGTTGCACGGTGGCGCTGGGGCCGGGTCGATTGGGAATATGCCTCATGCGTTTTATGAATTGACGCACACAATATTCCTAAGCCCGGGCTATATAATTTTGGACCGACGCTGTAGTTGACTTCGCAATCTCCCCCTTGACTGCGGATTGGGATGGGTGGGTGTGCATATTTGTCACTGATAGCGCCGGCATCTTGCACTCACAGCTCATTAGTATCATCGTCGATGTTCCCTTTCATCATCTCTCGTCGTCAAATTGAATCGTTGCTTTGATCAGGGGGTTTTTCAATCAGAAGTGGGTGATATTTGTGTTGACTTATGGTTGATGTTCGTTGAAACTTGAAGCTGACAAGGAAAGGCCATTAACTAGGCGATGACGTAACCAGCCAAGCAGGAACATCACCGCCCACTGCGCCCAGCCAGGGGTAAACCAAAAGCTAACACCACTCCAAAGCCAACATGGAGGGCAAAAAATCCCAAAGGAGGGCTAAAAACTGAAAGCATCCGATAAAAGCGCCATGTGCCACCAACGTGTGCCAATATTAGACTACCCTGTCAGCGATGTCCCAGCAGAAATGAAGACCTTCCGCCTGTTCCCCCAAAAAAACCTCTTGTTCAAGAGTGCACAGAGATCCAAATTAGAATACGCGGCATTTTCCTCTTTTTCCTTCACTCCTGTTCCAGATTGATTTCATGATATGGGGTGGCATCCATCCCTACAAACCTATTCGAACCAGATTCCAAAAGAGTAGTAGTCAACAGCCTATATGAAATTTGTTAGGCCCCCCTTATTTCTATCAACGTTGAATTCCATATGCCCCTGAACAAATCGCCGGCAGTTCCAAGTCGAGCAGCACCATGCACCATAAACATTCCAGATCGACCACGATGAAATTCCTCTGCCTCCCAGGCGCCCCTGGAAATGCCGATGCAAGTCATTGAAACCCCCAAGTCTGAGTTTTCTCCTATACATAAAGAAAAAGGAAAAAAAGGTCTTCACACTAACAGTTTCATCCAGATATTCCGTCTCCAGTTAAGTACGAACCAATCTCAACTCGATAGAGGGAGAAAAAAACAACCCCCAACTAACCCAAACCCCCCCTTCTCACCACAACCCCAGAACGCCTCTCCTCAGAACTAGAATCAGACAACACGGCCAGCTTCCACTTCACCCAAGGCACAATACCCTCCCTCCCCCCACCCGGCTTCGATGACTACTTCGGCCCCTTCCCCAGCTTCCGCTTCCTAACCGGTGACATCGCCTGGGAGAACCACCCGGAAGTGATCCGCAACTTCCCCAAAAAGGGAAACCCAGAGGACAGCATGCGGGCCATCGTCGGCGGCCCCGCCGCGGATTCCCTCCGCTGCTCACGAGAAAGCATCAAGAACGCACTCGACCAGCTCCTCAGCCTGATCGACGAGGATGAGGAGATTCAGGGGATCATCGGCTACTCGGAGGGAGCCGGGGTGGGTGCGTCGCTGGTTCTGGAGGAGCAGCGGCGGTTTAAGACGTGTGGGAGGGCGGTGAGGATAAAGTGTGCGGTGTTTATATCCGGGTGGCCGCCGATATATCCGAAGACTGGGGAGGTGATTTTGGCGGATGAGACGGAGGAGGAGATTAGGATTCCGACTGTGCATGTTTTGGGGGCTAATGATCCGTTTGTGGATGGGTCGTTGGCGCTGTATAATCTTTGTGAGGCGGATGGTGCGACTATGTTTGATCATGGGGGTGGCCATGTGATTCCGCAGGAGGAGAGGACGTTGAGGGAGTTGGCGGAGGCGGTTAGGGAGATGGTTAAAGCTGGGTTAGGGGGTTGATACCATTCGATCATTCGGGATGTAGTTAATGTTCTATAGCCGGGCGTATTCTTTTCCTGCCAGGTCATTCAATTCCGCCCCCTAACCTAGAAGCAATTCCACCCGAATTCAAAAACAAACAATATATAGAATCATTTAAATTCGTAGTCCCCAATCCATCAGACCCCCCCCCTCCCAAATAACCTTCTCGCAACTCACACAGCCAACCCCATCCATTAATTAATTCCCCTTCAAAACACCCCTGGAACAAGCCTCTTCGTCCTGGCATGCCACACCTCCCACTCCTTCCCAAACCTCCCCCTCAACATCCCCTCCTCATCCTGCATCCTCAACCCCAAATGCCCAAACGTAACAAAAACATCCCCACACCAAAACAGCGGCACCCACCCGCCCCATCTCTCCATAAACCCCTCCCTCATCCAACAAGCCGGCACCCCATCCCACCGCAAGAAACACAACATAGCCGCATACTTGACCACCAACAGCCCCGTATAGCTCGGATGCTGGATATAGGAATACACACCAGAGGTCACCAGCCGGTCCGGGGTGGAGATCTTGAAGGTGAAATTCTTGCCTAGGCCGCGGTAGGCGGAGAGGCGGAGGGGGGCGCCGAGGAAGACGATTAACAAGATTGAGGCTGTGGTTTCTTTGCTCCAGGTGAAGAGGGCTGGGGTGAGGTTTGTCGGGTGAGGACAGATTTGGGAGCCGTTCTGGAGGGAGGGGAAATATAGAATGAGGAGGATGTGATAGAGGGCCAGCGGGAAGACGGTGTAGCAGCCTATGAGGGAGAGTAGGCCGACGAACATGCCTATTCGGTCGCCCTTTAGGGTCTGTGGTGGGCTGGGGTTGGGTTGTCTGAAGCAGAGAATGGCCAGGCAGGCGGTCACCAGGAGAGCGGCGGAGAGAGTGAAGGTTGGTAGATCCATTTTTTCTCTTGCTCTTTGTTAGATATGAGGGCTGGTCGTCCTGTTGAAGTCCTGCAGCTTCAGCAGATGAAGTACTGAAAGGAGCTGTCGTTAAGTAAAATAAAGGTGCTGCCCGTTAGCTATATATTTCCACTAACATGTGACATCAGCCCTCCTCGGGCCGCCCTGATGCATATTAATAGTTTGAAGAATCCGAGGACAAAATAACGAAAAATGCGAGCATATCATCAATCAGAATAGCCGCAAGGCAAAAAGGGACCATTTCCAAAAAATATAACGAGGTTTTTGGCATCAGCAGTGTATGCTCCCAGACAGATACCTCAACCTGAGCTCGAGGAGAATACCATCCATCCATACCACTCCTAACCACCAACTCACGGATCTGACAATATATATCTACATCTACATCCATCCAGCTTCATCCCCACCAGATCGAACCGATGTTTATATGATTCTAGGTTAAATAGTAACTCAATAGTACCTGACCCCCACGCTTACCTAATCGTCCTAACAAACTCCCCGCACCCAAGCCCGAGACTTTCGGGTAAACAGCCAGCGAGCAACTGAAGTGAGGGGGGACAGTTCTGGATTCCCGATGGTGAAAGCTAGCAAAAAGGCATGAGGGGATGGGGGAAGAATTTATCTCTTTAGCTATGGCTACTATAGTTATCCCCCCTCATCCTTTTCTCTAAATACCTTCCTTCCTCTATCCCATTTACTACATCATCCTCCGTGAACCCTCCCTCGTAAAGACACAGGCCGCCTCAGCTTGAAATAACCCAAGTTCAGACTATTTAAATACAACCCACAAAATCAAAACCAAAACCAAAACAATGCAAGCCGCAAACCGTCTCCAAACCGCCCTCAAAACCGGCACCGGCGTGTCATTCGGTCTCTGGCAGATGCTGCCCGGCGCCAACCATGCCCGCATCATGGCCAGGAGCGGGTATGATTGGGTTTGCGTCGATACGGAGCACGGGAATATCGCAGGTAAATATGGCAAAATACATTTTCGGGCAAAATTAGAGAATAATAGATATATTTATGTTTTTTATTATCATATCATGGAATAATCTCTGATATCTATGATGCGATGGGATTATAGATGCCCAAATGCACGAAGCAGTCGCGGCAATTGCAGCTACGGGGACCAGTCCAGTCGTTCGGATTGCTGCCAATGAGTCGTGGATGGTGAAGCGTACGTTTTTCCCCCTCGAGGGTTGAATCTGGCTAAGATTGCAATGATATTGATTTGAGGATAGGTGCGCTGGACGCCGGCGCGCACGGAATCGTCGTCCCTCTACTCTACACCCCCGACGATGCTAGAAGACTAGTTGAATCCGCCAAGTTCCCGCCGCTGGGTAAACGAGGCTTCGGTAGCCCGTTCTCCATGGCTTCGTTTGGAAACATTCCTCAGACGGATTACCTGTTCCAGTCGAACGATGCGTTGGTTACGATTGTTCAAATAGAGACCAAGGAGGCGTTTGAGAATGTACGGTTTCCCCCCCGCCGTCCAAACGGAAACATTCAAGTGAGTAATTGACTGACTGTGAGTAACGAAAAACCTGTAGGTCGAAGAAATTGCCAAAGTGCCCGGTGTAGACGTGCTATTGATCGGTCCGTGGGACCTGGGGAACAATCTCGGCCGGCCGGTGACTGGTGATTTCCATCCCGACTTGGTCGCTGCGATTGAAAGAATTCGCAAGGCGGCCGTGGATAACGGGAAGAAGGCTGGTATTTATTGCACATCTGGCGAGTCAGCCAAGAAATATGCTGAGCAGGGATTCCACATGGTACGACATTCTATTATGCCTCATCCTGTGGATAGCGTAACGTGCTAACGAGATGGTTGTGTAGATTTCGGTATGTGCTGACGTTGTCGCCCTCCCCACCCACCTCACGAATTCATTGAAGGCTGCTCGGGGCGAGTAGGTGGCAGATAAGCAGGGGATGGTTTCTCTCCTTCTGGCCAGAGGAGATACAACGATGCTCCCAACTTATTAGTTGTAGTCCCACAACAACACAACCAATATAAACACCATATAACCCACGTCTACTCCATAGCATCTTCTATGGCCTTCTCAACTTCCTGTTCCGTAAAGCGGTGGAATAGCTTCTTTGGATCAGACAGAGTATCCGTCCCATCGCTGCTGGCGGGTGTAACTTTTTGAATGTGCAGAACCGGCACATCGAACTCGTAGACATCCTTCCAGACCTTGTTCTGTGGGATCATCACGTCGACTTCGGAATAGGCGAATGGTTTCTTCGCGCGCAGGGTCGATAGAGTGTGCTTTGCCGTGTCGCAGAGTGAGCAATTGACGCGTGTGAAGAGGGTCAGACGGGCGGATTGGAGCAGACGGGCTGTGGGATGCATGGTGGGTGCTGTTGAGGTGGTCAGTAAGCAGTACACGGCGGTTGCATGGGATTTATGCAGGGAACATACATAGAATTTCTCTTGCGGAGGAAGCACTCGCAGTGGTTGGAGGCAATTGACTTGTTGTGTTGTGTTGGTTTTGCAGCTCGGCGATGTTGTTGTTTCATCCAGAGGCTTCGATGGCCACGCTAAAAAGCTCCGACGGGATGATGTAAATATTTCCCGGCGTGGAAACCAGACAGATTCCAACCACCTCTACGGAGTACCTGCAAAACAATTGTCGACTTCCACACTTTTTGAATATCGACCAGTGGAAGCTCTCACACACTGCGCAACGATGGTCAAGTGCGTGCACAAGGGCTGCGGCAAGGAGTTCACAGACCCCGACGAACCCTGCCACTATCACCCAGGCCCGCCCGAATTCCACGAGGGCCAGAAAGGTCAGTATTGGCATATCTACTTAGCCCAGGGGATAGATACGAGGAGCAGAACAGACTCTATTCTATATGGCCTCAATCACCAAAGACCGGGGAGCACAAAATGAAGATCCAGCAACCAAACTAACCCGCACCTTGCCCGCAACCCAACAGGATGGAAATGCTGCAAACCCCGCTACCTCACCTTCGACGAATTCCTCGCCATCCCGCCCTGTACCACGGGCAAACACTCGACCGTAGACGACACGCCAGCCCCAGCGCAACCCACGCCGCCAGAACTCAGCGCTGAAAGCACCGCCCCCAAACCGACCCCCATCTCCGCCGCCCTCGCCGGCAACCTCAACCTCCCATCCACCCTCTCTGCCTCCGGCGCACACACCCCTACTCCCAAGAGCTCACCGCCCCCAGAGTCGGAATCCGACGACCCCTCTCTCTCCATCGAGGCGGGCGCTACATGTCGTCGGCGGGGGTGCAATGCGAAGTTCTCGCCCTCGGCATCGCGGGACGATGAGACGTGTGTGCATCATCCCGGGCAGCCGATTTTCCATGAGGGGAGCAAAGGGTGGAGTTGCTGTAAGCGGCGGGTGTTGGAGTTTGATGAGTTTATGAAGATTGCGGGGTGCAAGGAGAAGACGAGGCATTTGTTTATTGGGCGGGGGAAGAAGGCGGGGGAGGAGAAGGTTGATGTTGTTAGGTGAGTTTTATTATGCTTTTAATATTTGCTGCGATGCGGCTTGGGGGACCTTTTGGACTTTGAATTATGATGCCCTCCCTATCTACGACAAATGCTCCCCCCAACACCATACCATAAACTAACACAACCAAACCTCCATCTCCCCAGAACCGACTTCTACCAAACCGCCACATCAGTCATGGCCTCCCTCTATCTGAAAAAGATCGACAAAGACAACGCCAAAGTCGACTTCTCCTCACCCACCACCATTGACCTGGACCTGCCCACGTCCGACAACAAACGGTTCAAGGAAGTTTTCCACCTGTACGCGCCCATAGACGTTGAGAAATCCACGTTCAAAATCATGGGCACGAAGATGGATCTGAACCTGGTCAAGGCGGACGGGGCGAGCTGGCCCGTCCTTCGCAAGGAGGATAAGCATTCGGGGGAGATTATTCAGGTTGGACGGGCGAAGAAGGCGTGATGGGTTTTGTTTGGGATGGATGGGATAGGTAAGGTCTAGATGGGATAGATGGGGTTGTTTTGAGGGACGAAGAACTATACAAACAAATGTTTCTGGCTGCATATGATCTGAGGAGTTTTGGGGGCCTTGCGTGTTGCATTTTTAATATCAATATCATACAACCAAATCCAGTTTCATTTTCCGAGACCAACACATATGAAATACGACCAGCACATCATATCAAGAACGGGATTACATAGTCAGATTCCCATAGCATCAAGCCTTCTTCACAAGCCATCTTCATTAATCATATCATTAGTCTACAGTTCCGAGTTCCAACATGCATCTCCGCAATGAGATAGAGAAAACAGCGTGGGGATGTGATTGCCTTTTTAACCACCAGTGGTCCTGTCGCAAAATATCCCGAGAAAACCCCGACCCGCCACCGCGCCCTGACCGCCCATCCCAATCCAGCCTAGCCTTAGGGCAAACCCACAACAAAAAACCCACACTAACCCCAATCCCCCCTAGCTCCGCACGTGACCCCCCATCCCTCTCAACTACAAAAAGCCCATCCTCCCCCGTCCATCTTTCTCCTTTTCTTCTTCTTTTCTTTTCCTCATCATCAGTAGAGGTTTACATACCATGTAAATTTCAAAACCGCGGCTCCACTACGGTGGCTTGCTGAGGGTTATTCTTTCTCCCCCTTCGTGGGGTGTGTGGATTTCCTTCCGTTCCCGGCCTCGGAGAACAGAACCTACGCGTCGTCCTTTTTTCCTATTCATGTTATGGCTGGGCTTGGATTTGGTGGGCTTTAGCTGTGGGGGAGACGTGACATGACTTTTTTTTATTTTTCGATTTTGTTTTGTGTGTGAGGAGTTATTGCGGTCGCCGGTTTTTGACCATTTGACGCGTCTTTTGTGTGCGCGAAGCGAGGGAAGGGTTCTTGATGATATGGCCTGTCCCTCGATCTCTTCAAACACATCGCGTTTGCGGCTGTCGCATCGGAAAAACAGAGCTGATCGCTAGCTATTAGATATTTATTCCAAACACAATACAAAACATGATTTTGATCAGCATTTCTTTGCCTGTTGGTCTCGAAAATTTAAACGATCGTGTTTTTTTCGCCCGCACAAAAGTTGTTCCGGCAGTCTGGATGCCAAGCCCGTTCCGCGATGCATGTTGGAACTCAAGTGTGAATAATAAATAAAGCTTAACATATATTGCTAAATTAATAGCTAGTCGCGAAGAAATCCCTCGAAAGCTTTTCAGAGACATTTCTCAGTCCGTATATACATGGAAGGAAGAACAATCCCTACCCGACCTGTATGGTCACCTCTGCCCCCTCAAGCCCCTCCGCAGCGGCAGACACGGTTATTTCTCCAGTCTCCCCCGCATTGGCACGCACAACAGCCAGGGCAAGGCCGCTGAAAGCCTTTCGCTCCAGCGATGGGAACACGGTCATGTCAGTTGGGTCACCATTGTCCGTAGCTACAATCTCACCAGGGCCAGAGATGGAAAAGGTGATGTTGTTGTCTGCCTGTGGCACCACGTCGTTGTTCTCATCGACGACGGCGATGGTGAGGAAAGATAGATCGTACCCGTCGCCGGTGATGGTTGTGCGGTCTGCCGTCATGTTCAGCTTCGCTGCGTTGCCGACTGTTCGCTTGGAATCCGTGGCCCATTCTTCGTTGTTTTTGTATACGACCACGCTGATGTTGCCGGGTTGGTAGGTAACGTCATCCCAGCGGAATCGATATTCGTACTCTCCCCGTGTCAGTCGTCCGGCGGACTCGCCGTTGACGAAAAGCTCGGCTTCATCGCCTGATGTAAAAACGTGAACTGGGGTGACTTCGCCGACACGGTCCTCGGGCCAGGTCCAGTGAGGAAGGATGTGGGCCATGGGAAGGTCAGACCGCCAGCGAGCCTGGTACAGGTAAAAACGATCTTTTTTGAAGCCGGCGAGATCGACAATGCCAAAGTAGGAGCTGCGTGAGCTGTCGTATGGGGTTGGCTCACCCAGGTAGTCGAAGCCGGTCCAGACAAACTCACCCGCCACATAGGGGTTTCTATCATGGGCCTCGAAAACCTTGTCTGGCGATGACCCCCATGAAGGCGCGTAGAGCTCATAGGCACTAACGTACTGATTCTCGGAGTCTCCGCCTGAACCATCTCCAACAGTCTTGCTGTTGCCGTCCGTGACTGGGAATATATACGTGCCGCGTGTGCTAAGTGTGGACGCGCTCTCGCTGCTCCAGATCATCTTATCTGGGAACTTGCCGTGGAATTTGGGAAAGGCATAGTCCGTTGATTCGCCCCAGCCCTCGCCCTGGTAGTTCAGGCTCTCGACATCCATGACCGCGGCGAGCGCGGCGGTCTCTGGAGCATTCAGTCCCACTGTCACTCGCCGCGTGTCGTCCTCGTTGTGCGCGATGTCCAGCAGCATCTGGCCCGTCTGTCCACCCTCTGCGTCATATTGTTCAGGAAGCTCATTCCCAACACTCCAGGTAATTATAGATGGATGATTGCGGTCGCGGCGCATGAATGACCGCAGGTCCGCCTCATGCCAGTCTGGGAAGATTAAATGGAAATCATTCTTGGTCTTCTGCGTATTCCAACAGTCATTGATTTCATCCATCACCACAAAGCCTTGCCGGTCAGCTAGATCCAATAATTCCGGTGCAGGTGGATTATGCGAGGTGCGGAGAGCATTGCTGCCGAGTTCCTGGAGGATTTCCAACTGCCGTTCAGCAGCGCGAAGATTGAAAGCTGAACCCAGGGCGCCATGGTCAGCATGATTGTTTGTGCCCCAGATCTTCACTGCCTGCCCGTTGATAATAACACCCTCATTTGCATCAAGTATCACAGAGCGGATGCCGAACTGGGTGTCATAACTGTCAATCACGGTTCCAGCAACGGACAAAGTCGTTCTAGCGACATGGAGATTAGGAGTCTGCGATGGTAGAGGTCCCCAGAGTAAGGGGTTATTAATTGTAGCCAAGCCGTCGACCGATTCCTTTGCACCCGCCGCCACCGTCACGGCTGCCGATTCAAAGGTGGCTAACACATCCGCTCCTGGCTGTCCGGTTGCTGGATCAAACGCAAACACCTCTGTAACCACATCAACCTGCTGCTCATCCTCCCCCTTGTTCTCAACGTCAACCACTAGGTGGATGGTAGCAGATTCGTCGGAGACTTCTGGAGTTGTAATATATGTGCCGTACTGGCCAACATGTGTCGGGTTGACCTTGACCAGCCACATGTTGCGGTAAATGCCAGCGCCGGGGTACCAGCGTGAGTTGTCCAGCGCGTTGTCAACTCGAATGGCGAGAATGTTATCGCCGGTTTCTAGGTGCGGGGTGAGGTCTAGGCGGAATGAGTTGTAGCCGTACGGCCAGCCGCCCACCAGGTTCCCGTTGAGCCAGACGGCGGCATACGACATGGCACCGTCAATATCTAGAAAGATGGTCTTCCCTTCGTCTTCTGCGGATTTGGAGACAGTGCGCCGATACCAGCCTACGCCATTTGACGGCAACCGGCCCATGCCCCCGGAAACACCGGGGGCATTGAAAGGTCCCTTGATGGCCCAGTCGTGCGGTAGGTTGACAGACTCCCACCCACTGTCGTCAAAGGATGACTGTACATACTCCACGTCGCTGCCGGGGGGCGTGCCGGAGGGGATCTCATGTTTGTCACCGTCGACTATAAAGTCGTTGCCACAAGGGAGGATCCATTCCTTCATGTCATCGTAGGAGAGCGAGTCCGGATTCTCCTCAAAGCGCGAGAACTTCCAGTCAGCATTGAGACTGACACGTTCGCGGCCAGCTGCATCCTCGGCGCGGGCGGCGTTGATGGCGCGTGTTTCTGCAGGTTGAATGTTCGGTAAAAGTGAGAGGCCCAACAGGGCAAGCCCGTAGGCGTTGCCCAATATTCGTGCAAGTGGTGGCATTTTCACCAGCGAAGTGAGGATGCCGACTCTGTTGGTCAAGCGAACGCTTCAAGTTCGGATTCAGGGAGACCGGGCTTTTATTTATCGTTTCGAGCGGGCATTTACACCACCCGAAAGGGCCGAAACCGTGCCGATCCGATCCTACAGGGTGATGAGCACATGGGAATATAACTGCGGAGTTAACGCCGAGGTGAGGCTCCGATCTTCCATGATCGAGGCAAGGAACGACGCAAGGCGGAACTGGGAAGGATTGGGGAGAATAAATAGGGGCTCCCCCGCATACTACACAGGCAGCTCAGGCAGGGGTAGGGTTCTCCACATATATTATTAGAGCCCCCTAGCCGAGACTAGTTGACCTGGGGTCCTGGACCGGCAAGCTCGAATACTCTGACCCGCTTGTTCAGCGTTCAAGCCGCAAGCCAGAATTAAAAGGGCACGGCAAAGAAGAGATGCCGAAGTACAGGACGGACGGCACGGCATGGCGAGCAAGGACCCTGGATGGCCGGGGTCAACACCGAAATCCCATCTACTGTGCAGGACATTGTCCATACAACGGTCCGAGGATCCGGGATGCAGCTTTGGCAGCGAACGACGCCGGGGCGCGGACAAAGCATCGGGATCCTGAGTTCCTTGATGAGTCCATTGATGCCCGGCTGGAGACAGGATGGAATTAGGGCATGCTAGTCTTGGAAGGGGATAGCGTAGGATCAATACGCTATTCCACAAACGGCTAGTGCCGGTATTCGGACCACGTGACCGCCTCGGCTGGGAAAAATTTGCCCAAAGTACCTCTCCTGCAGATTTGGCGGGCGAGGTACCTCCCTCGATCTCGATCTCCCCTCCTCAACTTCCTCAGGCACGAGACCATCCAACTTCAACTTCACATCCCAATTGCTCTTCACTTCACTTCACTCACTCGCTCACTCACTGCCCCATCCCAATTTCCGCTCGTCTCTAATCTCTAGTCTCTACAGTACGTAATCTGCCCCCAAGTCTCCGTCCTGCCTTGTCCAAGTTGTCCTGCCATGGAATCTCCCAAGTCGGGCAGGGCTCCACTCTACCAGGAACCGCTCTGTAGACTGTCCCCCCGGCTGTCCGCTTGCCCTGCGCGGGCGGTTCTTGAACATCTCCCGGCTGGCACCACCTCTAGAAACTGTATAGAACCCTGGCTGACTGTATCCCTTTTCTCCAGACCCTGCACTTGACCTCTCCTCTGACCCCCTTACCCCGCCCCAGCAGCAGAAACCACCTCCTCCACATGGGTTCCGGCAACGTACTTGACGAAGGGCATGCCTCTCTGCGCTACATACCATTGTCATACAACCATGCTGACTCCCAGGCCTCAGCCCTGAGGCTGGTGCTGACCCTGAACCCCCACTGGGAACATGCCGACGGCAAAATTGAATTTATACGCTTTACCGATGGAATAACAAATACCGTATGTCTCACCACCCTACCGCTGTAAAAGAGCTCTTCGCTTATCCTCGACGCTGCATATAGTTATTGAAAATTATAAGAAGGGCTCCAGGCCTGTCGGATGAAGAAATCGACAACGAAGCTATTCTCATGAGAGCCTATGGAAACCACACAGAGATAATCATTGACCGCGAACGTACGACGCCCCTATCTAACTCTTGGAATTTACGGCTAACAGGCGCTGGAATAGGAGAAACCAGATCCCATGCCCTACTTGCTGGACGGGGTCTCGCCCCTCCCCTTCTTGCCCGTTTTAAGAATGGCCTTTTGTACCGCTTCATTCGTGGACAGGTCACCTCTCCAAACGACCTCATCCAGCCCCGCATCTACAGAGGTATTGCCCGACGACTTGCCCAGTGGCATGCTGTGTTGCCAATCGACGAAACCAGCCCCGCACCATCGGCCCCTGAAGATCCAGAGGAAACCACATCTTCTGACGTGCCACATCCCACCTCCAAGGCCACTGTCGGCGAAGATGATATCACTCCTATCAAACCTCGAAATGAGGGGACAAACCTGTGGACCGTTTTGCAGAGGTGGATTCTCGCATTGCCCGTTACAACTGAACAGGAGCGATCAAGACGGAAACTGCTGCAAAAGGAGTTTGAGAGGATAGTTTCTGAATTTGATAATGGAGAAGGTCTTGGGAAGAGAGGGGTAATTATAGCCCACATGTCTATGTGTTTCTGAGGCACTAACGTTATTTGATAGCTCGTATTTGCTCACTGCGATCTGTTGAGCGCCAATGTCATCGTCCTACCGCCAGACGCCAAATCGGCATCTGAAAGAGCAAATGCAGATGAAACTGTGAGCTTCATCGACTACGAATATGCTACACCATCTCCTGCGGCCTTTGATATCGCAAACCACTTCGCTGAATGGGCTGGATATGAGCTGGACTTCAACCGGATCCCCACTCAATCTATCCGAAGGGAATTTCTTACAGAATATGTCAAGAGCTATGATGAGTACTCTGGCCTGTCTGGTGCAGCCCAAAAGGATGTAGTTGAGAAGTTATACAAGGACGTCGATTGGTACCGCGGACTCCCTGGATTTTATTGGTATGAACTAAATCATTTGTCGTCCATTTAAGCAAAGGATTTAATACTGACAAATTAAACTTACAGGGGCGTATGGGCATTAATCCAAGCCACAATCTCTCAAATCGACTTCGACTATGCCTCTTATGCAGAACTACGACTGGGAGAATACTGGGCCTGGCGTCGTGAAGTCGAGGGAACTCGCGCCAAGGCTGGTGAAGAAATGCCTCTACGAGAACGACGATGGGCACAGGAAGCATAATCTTATAACATTTATTCAGCAATTTCCACGAGTGGTCACCACCACTCGAACCGATGAATTATGGCAGCATGCATACATACGCTTGTCTTGGGATCAAGTTTGTTTCTCTTGCGTCTTCTTTGATTATACACTTTTACGGAGCGCTGGCCGACTCAGGATGATCCCGCGTTCGCTATTCGTTCCCTACGCAAGATTTTAGGGGTATTTTCTATGTCAATCCATGTATTTTCCGCCCACGAACGTTTCAACAACACGATTCGCCCAAGGCACATATACACTCGCAGAGCAAAAGACATAAACGAAGAAGAGCCGGGCATTTAGAGAAACGGAATGTAATGGGAATAGGATGGATGGATGGATAGAGTGGGTATACGAAAACCGTAACCGAACATCAACAAAAAAAAAAAAAAAAGAAGAAGGCGCCATATAATCAGAACAAGGGAAATCTTTCATAGCGTGATTGTTAGCTTTTGTCTTCAACGACCAAGAATACCCAGGAGAAGAGGATTTTTCCTTGTTTTCTTTTGTTTTTCATTTTGCTTTTTACTTTTTTTCTTCCTACATACATATATTTTGGCAGCTAGAGTAGATAGAATAAATAAATACTACTCGGTAATTTTATTTATTTATTTAATCTGAATCTGAGCTGGCTGACTATCTAATATCACATTTCTCTGACTTCTGTGCCTCCCCGTCAAGGGCTGACTGGGAGGGAGCGTATACCAAACCAAGCATGCAAGAGTAAAGTAAATATGCAAAATAGATAGTTCGATATATTCCTATACATATCCTATACACAGTACACATATCTCCCCTCCCTACCGCCCCCAACCCATCCAACCACCCAGGTACCCCCTCTCTATATCTATATATTATACACACCCCTCATCACTTCCCCCTCCCCTCCAACGCCCTCCCAACCGCCCCCTTCACCCCCTCGACCACCCCCTCCACCCCCACCACCTCCCTCCCGGTCCACAACCTCGCCTGCTCAATCCCCTGCCAAATCATCGCCTCCGTCCCCAACACAACCTTCCACCCAGCCCCCGCCGCCAGCTCCGCAATCTCCGTCCACGGACGCGGGTGATAGCACATTTCCAGAATCACGCCGCGGGGCGAGGGGGTTTCACCCGATGCATCCGTATCTGTGGATGTACCGTTCAAAAACGCCTCTATAGTCTTCCGCGCAATACCCTCCTCAGCCGTTTGCGGCGGGTAATTCGGAATCCCGGAGATGATCGTATACGGGGGCTCGAGGGCGGGGACTTGCGATGGATGCGTTACATGAACGAGTTTCGCATGCGCAGGTTCCGGTTCCGGTGATGATGATGATGGGGTGGATGAGGAGTGATATTTCGCCGCATCCTCAGCCATCAGCGCCTCGACCTCCGCCCCGTCACGGTTTACGATGTATATCTTGCTGGCGCCGAGCCAGTTGCGCAGGGCGTAGATTGCGGCGCGGGCGGTGCCGCCGCCGCCGATTATTAGGGCGGGTTTGTTGTGGTAGGGTGTTGGAGGTGGGGGGGAGGAAGTGGGATGTGTTTGTGGCGGCGGGGGAGGGGGAGCATTTTGTAAGAGCGCTTCGCGGATGCCGATGCAGTCTGTGTTTGTGCCGATGAATATTCTCCGTCTCTTGGTGGTCCCGTTTTTGCAGTCTCCGTTCATCACGGCGTTGTTCTCTCCTCCTGCGTCTTCCTCCTCCTCCTCCCGGATGAAAATCGTATTACAAGCCCCAACCCCCCTCGCCTCCTCCGCCAGCTCATCCAGATGCGGCAGGATAGCCACTTTCCACGGCATCGTGACGGAGGCGCCGACGAAGCGGGGGTTCGCTTTCGCCGCGGCTAGGAACTCGGCGATGGGCGGGGAGAGCGTGTATGGGGGCGGGAAGACATTGGGATCGGAGGTGTCGGAGACGGAGAGAGGGATTTGGGCCCAGTTTAGACCGAGGGCGTTGTAGATGGTTTTGTGGAGGAGGGGGGAGAGGGAGTTTAGGAGCGGGTGGCCGTATAGGTAGGAGACGCCGGTGAGGTCGGCGGGGGCGGGGAGGGTTGGGGAGGGGGAGGGGGGTTCGGCCATGGTGCGGGCGGAGGGTAGGATGGGGGGGGGGAGTGAGATATGTCTTGATAGCTGGATAGGAGGTTTAGAAGAGATGGTAAGTTTGGGTTCGTTGTTGGTTGTTGAAGCGCGGAGGAAACTTTCAGCCAGTTTAAACTCAGGAGATGGCGGCGGAACGGATGAAACCCGCAGCTTTCCAAGGGATTCCGTTTTACTTCTTGACCTACGGTGTTTTCCCCAGTTATTAAACTATTTGGAATGTATTTTATGTTGTCTTTCTACCTATGTTGAGATATCTCTAGTTGGTTTGCAGCTGATTACCCAATCCGGCGATGGCAATTAGGGCTAGCTTTTGTTCAGGGGTCAACCTCCTCTCTACTCCGGCTAACTGCGCTGCAATTCTTCCACGGCTATGGTGATATTGACAAGACATTCATCAATTGAAGAGTTTTCTCTCCTCTGCATCTGACTCACTCCTTCGTCTCCCGCCTGCACCATTCTTCAGGAGAAAAAGTGGGTGCAACCTTTCCAGAAAAGCACAAAAGTCCCAAAAAACACCAAAATTCGTCACAAATTCTTCTGCCGAGCCCGAAATTTCTGCCGAAACCGCCAAAATACCCGCGCTAACAACCCCACATCGTAACCACGCGGGTGGAAAGCTATGAAGCGACCCTGCGACGGGTTCGCCTGTGGCCCTAAGCTCAGTAACTTCATAGGGGGTTCCCCGGGTTGGCTGAGCGGGCGAATGGGATGCCATGGTGTACCGTGTCAAGCAGAATGCTGCTCCACTTGGGCAAAACCCGTCTGCGAAATTCTCGTCGAAGGGTGGGATAGCTGCTTGCAGAGATCTCTCCCACGCATTTCTTCAATCGTTCTTATTTTATGTTGACGTCTCTCCCTCGGGCTAGCTAGGACGGACGAGTTTCCCCGCACCGTCGTGGCTCTATATACATAGGCCAGCGTCCTCTCTGCTGTCCTGCCCTTTTTTGTCTCCCTTTCTTGAGCCTCGTCTGGGGTAGCTAGCTTGCAATTCCTAACTGCTTGACTGCCTGGCCCGAGATCGGGATTTCCGGGATTTCCCGCAGCGCCCAAGTCGCGCCATATACATTCCTTCAATCCGACATATCAACTCCTCATTATAATACAATCCCAAGGCAGAGAAGGAAACAAACCCCAATCCATCCAAAATGGGCATCCTCTCCATGGTCGAGGACCGACCAACCCCCAAAGCAGTCTACAACTGGCGCGTCTACTTCCTCGCCGCGGTGGCCTCCTGCGCCTCCTGCACAATCGGCTACGACAGCGCCTTCATCGGCACCACAATCGCCGTGCAATCCTTCCGCGATGAATTCGGCTTCGAAGACATGACCGACAGCGCCGTCAACCTGCTCAGCGCAAACATCGTCTCCTGCTACCAGGCTGGCGCATTCTTCGGCTCCTTCTTCGCCTTTCCCATTGCCCACTTTTGGGGCCGGAAGATTGGTCTAGTCGCCGCTGCGCTGGTGTTTATTCTTGGTGCCGGCATCATGTTGGCCGCGAATGCGGAGCGCGGGTTGGGAGTCTTGTATGGCGGACGGGTGTTGGCTGGTATTGGGGTTGGTGCGGGATCGAATATTGTGCCGATTTATATTTCTGAATTGTCGCCGCCGGCCATTCGGGGGAGACTGGTTGGTGTATACGAACTTGGTTGGCAAATTGGCGGCCTGGTGGGATTCTGGATTAATGTGGGTTTCTCCCCTCCCCCTTTTCAATCAAGCAGCTCGCCATCTAACAGGAAGATAATATAGTACGGCATCGCCGAAACCCTCCCCTACAGCAACAAACAATGGCTAATCCCCTTCGCCGTCCAACTAATCCCCGCCGCCCTCCTCCTAATCGGCGCAATCTTCATCACCGAGTCACCGCGCTGGCTCTTCCTCCGCGGTCGACGCGACGAAGCCATCAAAAACCTCTGTTGGATCCGCAAACTCCCGCACGACGACATCTACATGGTCGAAGAAATCGCCATGATCGACCAAGCGCTCGAAGAGCAACGGTCCACTATCGGCCTGGGCTTCTGGAAGCCGTTCAAGGCCGTCGGCTCGAACCGCAGGGTCATGTACCGCCTGTTTCTGGGCTCGATGTTCTTCTTCTGGCAGAACGGATCTGGCATCAATGCGATCAATTACTACTCGCCCACCGTGTTCAAGAGTATTGGCATCCGCGGCTCGAACGCGGGCATGTTCACGACGGGCCTGTACGGCGTGGTGAAGACGGTGTGTACGATTTTCTGGCTGCTGTATCTGGTTGACCAGGTGGGGAGGAGGAATCTGCTCCTGATCGGCGCCGTGGGCGGGTCCGTTTGTCTGTGGATTGTGGGCGGGTATATCAAGATTGCGCAGCCGGAGAATAACCCGACGGGTGATATGACGTCCGGTGGCGTCGCGGCTATTTTCTTCTTTTACCTGTGGACATGCTTTTATTCCGCGTCGTGGAACGGGATTCCGTGGATTTATAACTCGGTATTTAAACCCCCCCCCTCCCTTTTTTTTTGCATCCTACCCCTATCCAACCCAAACTAACAAAAAAAACAGGAAATGTTCGACCCCAACGTCCGCTCCCTCGCCCAAGCCTGCGCCGCCGCCTCAAACTGGTTCTGGAACTTCCTCATCTCGCGCTTCACGCCGCAAATGTTCGCCGCAATGGGGTACGGCGTGTATTTCTTCTTCGCGTCGTTGATGATCTTATCCGTGGCGTTTGTGGTGCTGCTTGTTCCTGAGACCAAGGGTGTGCCGTTGGAGAATATGGATGCGCTGTTTGCGGTAAGGCCGATTTGGAGCGCGCATAAGACTATTCTTCAGCGGATGAGGGAGGAGGAGAGGGTTTTTAGGGCGGAGAGAGAGGGTGAGGAAGGGAAGGAGGTTAGGGTTGAAGAGAGTAGGGTGTAGTTTTACTTGGATTGTATTCGGGTGGGTGAGGATATATGTATGCATACCCCTGCAATGTGTGAATATTTTGATATAGATGTCTATCCTACTAGGACGATGGGTAATAGCAGCCTCAAGGGCGCCTTCAACTCCACTGGAAACAATGGGTAATTTAGAAACAACTGAACCCCTATAAAAATCCAATTTCTGTTACTGTAGCTTTACACCAAGTTTTCTGTTATCTAGTAGTAAAACAAGCCGGGTTCCTATCGTATATAAAAAGCCACCCTCAAGCCAGACCTAGAAACTATCAAAAAACTTTTTGTCTGGCGATTAGACAAGGCGGGTGGGGGGCGATTTAATGCACTAAAGAACAATGCACACTTCAATCGCAAATATGATGTGCTGATAGGAGCCAATAAGGGATATCCTTGTTACGAGAAAAAAGTGGACGGGATGGCACGGCGGAACATTAAGGTTAAATATATAAAAGCCTCGAGCTCTCAGGAAGAAGCAAAGATATATAGCTGGGAATAAAAAAAGACCGAAGAAAGAGAAACCACAGTTGTCTATCAACCCGGCCCCGAGGGCCAAAAAATAAATCCATTCCATTTCACGCGTAGTCATATAATTGTTTGCACGAGACGAACACTTCCCTGAATTACCTGACTCACAGGACGAGCGCGGCAACGCCAGCCACGATCACCCCGACGGCACCAGCACCGACACGGGCAGCACTGCCAGGGAATTGAGTGATAGTGGGACTGGGAGCACCAGTGGGATATACGCCGGTCGGGGCAACGGTGGTGTTTCCGCCTGGGTAGCTTGGCTCCTGCATGAAGTTGGCGCAGCTGATGCGAGTCTTGTTCTTCATGTGGACGACGACTGATCGGTTGCCGAAGAAGGCAGCAGGGCCGGGCCGTGTGGAGGAGTAGAGATCATGGTATTCCGCTTTGAAATGCTTGCCGTTGGCGACGTCCGAAATGGATCCGTACTTGCCGCTGAGATCGCCAATCTGGCAGGTGGCTGGGTCGTCTTTGTCGCAGGGAGGATCCTCTCCGCGCGCGAATGGGTCAAGATGGGCGAGAGTCTTGGTGCAGTTGCCATCTTCCGGCACTGGCTGGTCATGAATGTGGTAGGCTGGTACAGCTCAGATTAGGGATTGACGCGAGAAGTTATCTTGGAGATGAGGACTTCCACTTACAGAACGGTCCATATTCTTTCTCATCTGGGAAGCCGTAGAAGTCCACCGAAAAGATCACGCCTTCACCACCAGGGCCGGCAGTGCCGCTAATGCTGCCACGGAGCTCGGTGCTCGCCTTGTCGGGCAAAGTTGCGGTGTAAGTAACGCCTTCTGGGTTCTGGTCTTCTATGGGAGCCTCCTTGAACTCAGCGGCAGCAATGCCAGCGCCCAACAGAGAGCAGAGGAAGAGTGTGGAACGCATGATGACGGCGGGTGTGTTAAATCTAGGACAATATTAGAACGGAGGGTGGACTCGACGGTTGGTATCGACTGGATATTTCCCTGGGAGGCCAGGGAACAAAAAGGCGCTGAACTCACTGGGTGGTTTAGCTGGGTCGAGGATCTGTTGTACAATCTCAGAGTCTTAAAAGACGTAAATACGGAGGCGGGTAGTATGAATGCGTTGTGGTATGCGGGATGTATAGATGAGGATATGTATGCGAGCAAGGAACACAACAAACAGAGCGGATATCCAGCGACGGGAAGCAGAAGAAAAGACGACGAGGAGACGAGCAGGTCGAGAAAGAAAAAGCCGAATAAATGCGCCGGATGCAGCCACGACCGGTGAAGTATTGGGCGGGCAGGAAATCGCAGGCTTTATGAAAGAAAGCTGGCCCTGCGCCCGCTAAAACCACGCACCACAAGCACGACAAGCCACCGTTTATTTTTGGGGCCAGGACGGGCCGGGAAGACCAACCGGGGCGGCTGTGTCTGGTTGGCGATTAACTTGAATCCTCCCTAATTTGATTCCTTGCAGACCCACGGAGTTCCGAGTTGGTGACTGGAGATCTGGATGTGCATGCAGGGCTTATGGGCACGCAGCGGGCGGTACATGCACCCCGTACGCCATAACATTTGTCTCTCTTGGTGGATTCACTGCCCTCTGTGAAGTGTTGTACACATTGACTGTGCCTCTTTCTATGGGTCCATGCGTGCCCCCAAGAAACCCTGTGAATAAAAAGCTGTGAATTCGGTCTCTTGTCACTAACGACATCATCTGTTTGGTTGCGCCTCCACTTCCATCACCTCTCCATCACTTTGCCTTTGCTCCTCAGAAAAGGCGCCAAGGCTAGCAAAGGATTGCATGTTTGTCATTTGATAGGTCTCCTTCGCTGGATCCTGGACGCTAAACATGTTTCGTTTTAGCCCAAGTCGTGCCCGGCTGTCAATCACGCTTGGCTCGCCGCGGAATCGGCTCCTCGCCTGTGTGAAAATCATAAGAAATAATATCAGAGAAGTAGTATGTAGCAAGGAAACAAAGAGTAATAAAACTCCCCAACAGAGGACAAGGCCATCGGGAAATCCTGCGGGACATTGGCAATAGAATGCACGGCATATTGCAACATCTCCTCGCATTGTTTGTTTCGCAGCGGGCACTGCTGGCCGCCCAGCCTGGCTGCAGGGGGCCGGCGCTCCTGATTGACTGGAGGTTCTCAGGGGAAACCTTGGCTCCAACAAGTGCTGAACTATTCTTGTCCTTGCCAAGCAAGAGGGCAGCCCAATGAGCGAGGACGGGGCATGCAGATCCCTGACATTTCTCCTTCTGGCGGTTATTGCATCTGGAGTTCAGATGTGCCAACATTAACATGGCCAGGATTCAGGACGCAGCGTGGCGTCAGCCTGTCAGGGAAAAAATCCGTCCACTCTCCTCGGCCGCGTGCTGGGCAGGCCTAACTGCTGACGTTATTAATGAAAGGGTGAAACTTCGATCCTCTTTGTCAAGATTACTATTACCTCAAACCAGGGATAATCGCTCGCCCACGGCACCCAACCATCATCCTCCGTCTTGGGAAATTTGAGGCCTGGGTTGAAGTTTCATATCATCCTTCTCCTCTCTAGAGGTCCTCCCTGCGTCATATGTATCCCCAGAAAAAGCCGGGCCGACGCTGCCATCAGAAGCACGTTCTTCCCGAACCTTCAAGCCGGTCGTTTCTGTTCATCTAAAACGGGATTATCAATACTTTGTCAACCAATAAACATGTAACTCGCACTTGGACGCCCATGCATCATCTCCAACACAGAACACAGGCATGTCCGGATCCCTCCTCCACACACACACACAATCACCCCGCTTCCCATGCCCGAGGATTCGAGGAAACAAATCTCCCGCTTTTCCCGAAACAGCGGTTTTGAAACATCCCGCCAACAGGTTGCGTAGCTGGAAGCGCCAACGCCACGCCAGTCCCAGATTCCCGCTGATCACCAACCAACCGACGGCGCCACAAAATGCCCAGACAAGAGCTAAAACAACACTTGGGCAACCTGGGGCGAATCAGAGGAGAGGAAAATGGGTGAAAACTGAGGAGGATTGGTGTGTTGGATGAATTGTTGGATTTCCTATTGGAGCAGCGGACCGGGCACATGCTGAGTAAGATCTGAGTCATTCATGTCTGCTCGTTGCTTCAGGTTTGATCTCGATGATATTCTCTATATATTCCACCCGCTATGAAGAAATGGATCTATCTCTTGTTTCTGCTCTGTACAGATGAATTTGCTACTGATACATGCCAATAATTCTCCAACACTGTGGCACTAACTGTATTCTGACACTGCGATAGTCACAGAGCCTTGGAAAGAATCCAACAACAACACCAACAGTTAACCAACTGAACATCAATTTTTATGATGGCTTGCGTGTTCGTTTTGAAACTCCTTTCTATTTACTTTTTTGTGGAATCATGAGTTGCTAATGTTAGTTACACATTGGTCTTCGATATCAGACATCTGTGCGAGCTTAAGTGCATATTTCCAAGAACAGCTTCAAAAGCTCTTTAATAGACCAGTTCCCCCACCCTCCTTTTTTTTGTGTATCACACAGTGAAAATTTCTAGCTCCTTTCACCTCCTATTCCCAAGCACCACTACAAGTTGGTATCCCACGCCATCTCCAGCGGGTCTCGAAGCGAAGATAATGGCCAGGACCATCGATATAGTTGACGTCCCCGTATACTTCGCGAACTACATGGCAAAAGATAGCCCTTGTGATCTGGCATGCCTTAAGGATATGCACTTATGAAGCGCAGAGAATGCTAAACCCACAAAGCAAAATATGGAAAAACAATCACTGAAATTTTACTATTTAAGAACCCAAGGGCCTTCATGGCCTCCCAGTGGGCGAATGTCTTGTCGCCCAATAAACCCTTCTGGAACGTTGTGCTCTTGTCCAGAAAAAATGCCAGACAATTGTAAATCGGACCATGGGAATTCAAAATTCGTGTCAATGTCGGTTAGTTCGGGCAGATAGACCCCTCCAGTTTCCACGGGCTTCTGATTTGGAGGAGACTGACGTGCATTGAGGCTTTGAATACCGAGGAGGTCGTCGTCAAGTTCAGTTCTGTCGTCTAAATTAACTGTTGAAGTATGCAATACCCCACTGACACCCCGTTTGGTGGTGTGATTATTGGATGGTGCGTGATGCGCGACGTTCATTGGATCCGATTGGAACTGCGTCGGCCCGTCGACAGATTTGGAAGGAGTATGTTCGAAAACTTGGTTTGGGGGAGGCCCATTTGGTGAATCTGATGGTGTTGAGAAGCTGAAAACACTGCTGATGGGGCTATTGGACACCATCTTTACTATAGTTTGTTCCAACGACGAAACTCTGCTTTCCAACTCGCGGATTCGGTTCACCATATCATCGCTGGATAGCACCACAGTATCTCTGGCCATGCCGCTGTTTGGAGAATTTTGGAAGCTCCCGATTTGAGACATCCGTGGGTTTTCAAATTGCCGGTTATTAACCGGTGGTGAGCTGGAAAAGGACGAATGGTACCCATACTGCGGCCGCGGGGTATCCAATGGCTGCATACGAAATCCTCCAGTCGAAGTATCCAGCCTAGCAAGGAGGGGCCTCGGGGTCGGCTCCTGAATCTCCCTGTCTTAAAATACGACTGTCAGTATCTGGTGCCAATAAAAACTAGAATGGAAATAAGCACAGAAGCGGTATCAACTCACAAGGACTGCTAGGCGGGGTTATTCTTGGGAATCTATCGCGCCACAAATTATACCATCGTGTTTCCTGAGATCCATGTAGATCTCGGGGGCAATCATCATCCGCATGATGTAGTAGTATTTCGCGGCTTTCAAACTTCCTGTGGCAATCCCCACAAACATATTCCCCATGAACCCTCTCAAGATGGCGTCTATCGATTCATTAATAATAGATCTAGAGCAATCCGAGAAAGAAAAAGGGGAAGCTAGCACATGCCTGACTGTTGAAACGTATTCGAAGCCAGTTCCGGAGCACACCAAATAGCTTCGATCATGGTCTCCGTTGTAGGTGTTTGGATCATATTTATAATAGAGACAAGCAAACTTGCGTTTGGGCCGTGTCGACTCCGGAGCCCTAAACCGTCTCTTTTTACGGTTATTGTTATCGTCGTCGTCCCCATCTGGGGAGTGGTCGCAGCCCCTTTCGACATTGTTGTATCTTCCGCCTTTGCTAGTAAAGCGAATCCCGTGGGTAAAATGAAACACGCCCGCCTCACCCGGATTTTGTTCTCCTGAAGAAGCTTGGTTTTCTGGAGCGCTGCATTTTATGTCTTTGTCTTGGTCATCGTCGCTGGTCGTAGGCAACGGCGAAGGCGCTTCATGGGATTTCGCGTCTACTGTTTGAACTTCCTCGTCCCCTTCCTCGTTAAGGGGTTGAGGCTGTGGGGGTGCGATACAGGGCAGACCCTTAGTTCCTGAATCAACCCCGCAACCCAGCGACTTCGATTGTCTGAGGAGGTCGAAACTTGGTGTAGACCTGGCATTGCGGTCCTCCTGGCTTGTACCCTTTCTAGAAGATAACTCCTTTTCTAGCGAGTCCTGAAATGGTTGTGGTGTAGGCAGTATACTATGTAATGCACTGCGGTTTTCGGCCAATGACCCCTTGAGAGCGGAGTATGACGGCGGGTTACTTATATCCGTAGTTTGACTTGAGTTCTCGACGGGCAGCCGATATACGGGTTGAGAGTCAACCGATGTAAGGGATCCCCTTGCCGACGATAATCTTTCCTCATGTTTGACGCTGGTATCCCCAAGCTCGGTTGGCGAAGTGGCAGTTGGCGAAGTTGGGTTTGAACCGGGTAATTCAGAAAGCTGTGAATTCGATCTCAACGGTCCGTGAGTTGTTATTGCTGGGGACACGTCTGGACAAGAAGAAGATGACCGGTATGATAAATGTAGCTTATTTATCAGCCCTTCGTCGATCTCGTGTGGTCCCCCTTCCTGAAAGCTGGTAGCTGACTCCAAGTTTGGATTCTTAAGAAACTGTTTCAATGCTATCTTCTTTTCCTTAGACTGACGGTGAGAACGACCCAATTCCTGATTTAGATAATCGAATATGGCATCAGTTAACCACTTCTGTCTTTTGATTGGGCTCTGGACATTTGACTGTTCTAGACCAGAATCAACGTGCGAGGTCTTTTCCACAAAGCCTAGCTCTAACTGGCTTCCATCGAGTTCCCCAATTTTCCAGTGCAGATGGTTAGGGTCCTCGCGGAAACGTCTGTGGCTCCAGTGATCCCACCATCTCTTTAATGTACTCGAGAATCCGCGGTCGTCTGCCGTCATGGCACCGTTTGCGAGCTGTTCATAATTAGCACCAAGACCTCTCAGTATGCATAAAAGTGCAACTAAATCATTTATCAAGAAGGCAACCATTTTGTAATGAATTCAGCCCTGATAACTAACATTCTGTTTGCTTTTCCAGTCCTCTAGAACAGTCAAGTTGCTGTCCGATCTGTAAGGAAAGATGTGGTTGCCGCCATCCTTGTTTCGACATCTAGTCCTTCGATTGTTGAACGGATACTTCAGCATACTGGACATCTTCGAGTGGTACTATAGAATTGCAATTCGAGGTTGACAGAGGACCTTGGTGTGGATAGATATTGAGCTTCACGAAAGTGGCTCCGGAGTTTGTTCATGGCAGACATTTTGAAAGCGGGCGAAGGGCTCCTTTTGATACCTCAACCCCCCCTCCGCGACATTTGCGGCCTAATACCACTCGGACTCGGAAGAAGATCTTGTCAGTAGTCAAGACCATGTCAAAAGATACCGCTGCAGAAAGGCAACGGGTTGACATTTGGCAAAGGATCCCGCCCTATCGGACCTGGCCTCGATTCAGTCGAGGCGTGTATCCCGCTCTCGACCTCGAGTCGCAGTTGGGGTGAAGCGTTCGGAGTAGTTCACCAGCCAGCCATGCAAGCCAACGAGATAACTCGCTCACTGGCCGCTTGGCTATTTTCCTGCCGCTCCAACCAATCCCCAGCGCTCAATCCACGCTGCTGCCTCAGGACAGATATGCAGTCTGCATCAATTCTGGATAAGGCAACTTTCGGCCTCATCGGTCTGCCCGACACGACACCATCGGCGACAAGGATCGATCGGTTCGCAGGCGCCTAATAAATTCTTCAACCGCCTCTCCAGCCCACGATCAAGCAGAGCTTGTCGTAACGCACATATGCACGCACGCCACTCCAGGTATCACATCACCTCGCATCATTCCACACAGGACCAGACAAGACAGGGCTTCATCAGATGCGTTCGCATCCCCGGGCCTTGGAGCCTGGTTGCGGACGACCAGAAAGGAACGGGAGTCAGGCAGGCGGCGAACCTCAGCGACCCCTGGGCGCTCCCTCCCCCCTATCCCTTACATATAGTTGCTCATGCACGTTCATTCCTCCCTTTCCCGGTTTTCTGAGATCGCTCGCGGGGATAAACTCCCTAGCCTGGCACAATTGGTTGGTTGGTTCGCAGCCCATTTTTTTCGAGGGCGAAGGGAGGAGGGGGTGGGTGATTTTTTTAAATTTTCCTAGGAGCTTCGTCCGTGGGGAAAGAAAAGGCACCTGGTATGGTTATCCGGATGAACTGATAAGATTATTTTACACCGGAGCTGTTTATGGGTGTCCGGTCAGGAGTCCATCCAATCCATCCATCGTAGATGAAGTTAAGTAAGAGGTTAGGACGGACTGCCCAGGCGGTGGGTGTGGACAAGTCTTGGCGTTGACCGGAACAACCTCGCGGTGCGGCGGGACGGGCAGGACAACTGCTTAGTGGGTTTAAAATATGGAATGTGTGTGCGAGGGGTTGTTCCGTCTGGAGAATGGTAGAGGTCCCGAAATTATTATTTTTATTTCCTTAATATTTGTTTTGGACTAACCTATATACCCCTATTTGTACATACGTGAGGAATGGAAACTGACAAACACTGAGATGTGGTTCTTGCAGTAAATATTTTTAAATCATTGATCTTCCCATTAAGTAGTAACATCATATATGTGGCTTTTCTGTATACATAGAGACTTCGAGAGCAGAAAGAAAAATTGAACCATAGAAGGTAATTCGACTGGCAAGAACACCTGAGACTAGTTAGAAAAAAAGAAGAGCAATGAAAAACGTGGAAAGAGAGAAAGCATGGAAATAGGTAGATAGGAAGAACAGCCTGCCGCACACCCACCCACACGTAGATACACCAACCAGCAGCCCTTCCTCCCCCCGCCGACCAAACCAACAGCCCGTCTTTTTTGGAAAACCAGTAGCATAGACGTACATACATAGCAAAATGACAAAAAAAAGGAATAATACCCCTCATCCCATTCCCATAAAGTAGATAAGTAGGCGCAAGACGGAAAAATCAGATAGATAACGAAAGTAAATAGCGATTGGAAAACGAAAACGTGCCAGGCAAGATACAAAAATACACAAAGAAAAGGGCCATGAAAGGTAAAACATGGGAAATCGCTAGCTCAAAGCCGGGGTGAGACGTATGTAAAATCTTTTGAAAAGGGGATAGCCGGTGGGTAGGCGTTGTATTAGGAGGAAACAGGATGAGGAAGGAGATGGGGGGCAAGAAATGGTTATTCGTAATCATCACATATAAAAGTCTAAAAGTGTATTAAACAGTGTAATAAAATGGTAAGGCGGTAAGAGGCACCTGGGTAGAAAAGGGCATACAAAAAGGAAGAGAGTAAAAAAAGGAGTCAGATGGCAATGACAATGGCGGGGCGTGTAGAGGTATGGCTAGGTTGGGTGGAATAGGACGGGATAGAATAGTGGAAATCAAGTCGGGATAGATGTCCGTTCTTTCCACTTTCTAAAATGCAAAATGGGGATGAGTCGGCCTTCTCAGGCACTAACTGCTTGCTCGGGGGAGGAGATTCGGTTAAGCTTTTCCTGTGATATGCTATTACTGCAGGGGCTTTCGGGTTCTTGAGGGGTGGGAGAGTCCTGCTTGGTCGCATCGGATTGGGTGGCATCGCTGACGGGCTTTTCTGCCGGATCATTGTCGGCCTCAGCCGCTGTGGTGTCGTGTGCGGTGGGAATTTCGGGGTCAGATTTGGGCTGTTCGATATCGGTTTCTTCCTCAACAACAGGGTCGATAATATTTGGGAATGGTTCAGCAGCGTGTGACTTCTCCCCAGCCTGTTCCCTGCGGGTTTCACCTACTTCAGCAGGGGCGGGAGTAGCGTCATGGTTCCTTAGGCTCCTAGCCGTCGCTGTGCTGGCTGATCTGAGGGAAGTCGGTCGTTTGCCGTTTACCATCTCCGAAATGATAGATTCAGTGCCATCATCAATGCCAAGCATATCGGAAGCCCTGGAATCCTCATTCTGGCCTAGCTTGCGATGCTTTAATCGCTGTTCATGAGACATGCTTTGCCATTCAGAACCAAAGGTTATGACGGACGCCTTTTTGCCATGCAGTGTGAAACTGCCAGTTCCCCGAGCCAGTCCTTCACTCTCAGCAATAGAAGCGCCATCGTCACCACCCGAGGCAGTGGCGTTCGATTCCCTTCCTTTCTTGCTCCTGTGGTGATGTGGAATATGGTGGGCTTCTCTAAGAGTTCGTTGCAAGCTTCGACGTACCTTGCTGCGATGCTCTCCAGAATTAGGCTCTGCTAAACTGTCGTGTAACTTACTCTTGTCGGCATCGTTCAGCGCGTCCGCCTGTTTCGGGGTATGGGGCGACTGGTTGGTGAGGATTCCGGCTTCCCGCAGGAACCGTTCCTCCTCGTCATCGACTACGCTGGGCGTAGGAGTTGAGCGACCAGAGGATGCGATGGCACAACTTGATTCGTCGGCGTTGCTATTGGTCACAGAGGTTTTGACCGAAGGCTCACGTAACAATGAACTCGCAGCGTGATCAGCAGGCGAGGAAAGTAAGGAATCTTCCTTCGATCCTGCCATGGAGGGTCTCTTCTGTAACGAGCTGATATCCGAAGGGGCAAGCGATTTCTGAGCGCTTGCTCGTCTTCGTCGGGGCGTTGTAGGATGGGCTGCGTGATCTGATGTCGTTTGCTTATCAGGTGATATTGGAGTGACCGGTCGCGCCCCGCCGTGGGGCTCTTCACTTTTCGGGGATATAGGCGCAATACTTGCCATGGACTCCCGTTTCGCGTGAGCTGGTTCATTAGGAGTCGTTGGCCGTATACGTAGGTGGTCAAGGGCCTGCTTTTCCAAACGTAGTCTTTCTTCGCCCGACAAGTCAAGAGCGAGCATCTCACGGTGGCATTTTGTTCGCGAAATCTCCAATCGCACCCACTTTATCTTGGCTGACATTCGTCCGGCGGCGAGGATGACCTGATCTCTTGCCCTGGGATGTATAGGAGTAAGGACTTGTAGGTGTCGAGCATTTCTCAGCAGATCATCGAGCTGCTTCTGTGCAACAAATAGCTTCTCATTTGCTTCTCTGATTCTTTGGGACATGAGTTCTCGGCGGGCAACGGAAACCTCTTCGACCAGACCAGGATCAATTCGACGGTTCATTGTGACAGAATCATTGAGATTTGGATTTGATATTTCAGATGCGGTGGAGTCTGCTCGATTGGATCTTCTCCTCTCCCGCTGCCCTTCGTAATTAGCCCCAATCATTCCCCGCATGCGGACACCTGTAGTTCGAAAAGTGGCTGCGTAGTTAAGCATTGACAACCACTCTTGCATGTCTCCCTCGCTATTGGCAAGGAAGACTTCTTCAAAGCCACCATGGCGTACAAGCAGAAATGCATGCTTGTGTTTTTTGTAGCTCGAATCCACCAAAGCCACTGCATCATCTGTGGACATAATAGCATCTGGCTTGAAATCCGTTATCGGCGGCTTAAAGGTTACCCCATGGCGGCGACCATGTTTTCCGTGTGATTCATACTGAGAAATTAACGATTTTACCCACTGGACATCCCTGAAGAGATAAAGTTGCGAGCCGGTTAGCACAGCTCCCCATTCCTGCCAAGGGGACCTAGTTTTCTTCTTCTTGGGGTCCTTCCGCCATAGCAGGCCAACCTTAGCAACCCGAATGTCAACCAGTCCAGGGTGCGATTCTGCAGGGTCTGCAATACTAGTGTGGGAGAGGAATGCGTCCGGTCGGGATCTCGCGGATACTATCTGCAATACAGATGATTTATGAAACGCACGATGTAGGTCATCCATATCTGGAGTTTGGTCAGGGCCAAAAGCGCTGTATACATCCTCCATCTCCATGACCTCTTTCAGGTTTGGGCGAAGAGATCCTAGTTTGCCATCCAAGATTAATGCATAAGGATCAACAGGGTCCCTAGATATGCTTGGTAGGCTATCCGCACTAGTAACTTTGAATAAAGTCTTTCGAGTTTTGGGGGCTAGGAGCCGTCCACTGAGGTTGAGTTCGTCTTCGACATGAATAAACGGTGTGTATATTATGTTTTCAAAAAAACACTCAAGGATTTCTTCAGCTATCCCTTCTCCCTGCGTGTTGCGAACGTAGTCCGGCTTCTGCATCTTTCTTTTGTTATTTTTATTGAAGACATCTGTATGCAAAATCAGGAGGGAAAATGCAATAAAATAGGCTTGATCTGTTAATTGTTAGCCCGTTGATCTTTCAAAATGTAACTACGGTTTGATCTTCTTACCTGTAGAAGCAAATATGCCGGGGTTACATTCGTGATAGCGATCAGCAAAGCTCTGGAGCACCCGATCAATCTGTTGTGTCTCCTTGGGTAGTTCAACCTCCATAAGGAGCTTACGAATAGCCATATCGATTGGGTCGCCGAAAAAAGAAAATCCACGCATGTATCTCCTCAAAGTGTTCGTGAAAAATTCCTCTGAAGACTGTGATAGTACGGTGGCTATCATATTCCGACGAACAGCATCTTCTAGTCGTGAGAGGTAAGTGGCTGGGGTATCATTCTCTTCCTTTGCTGGCCACGAAGCCAAACCCCGTGCTATCGAGAATGAATTAGGCTTTGATGCGATTGAGGCGGGAGTGGCGGGAGCCCCAAATATCGGAGAGGCATCTCCAGGCATGTTCGGGTCGACATTATGCTTCAAACGGTGTGGGATACCAAACAGATCCCCAAAGCTCTTTCTCGCACCAGTATAAGTGGAAGTCCGACTTGAGGGAGCTAGATCAGGCGACGAGTGCTGCGGATCATCTTGGATGTCAGCAAGAGATCCCAATGTCGAGGATCTCTCCCTGCGAGCTAGGCGAGCCACTGGAGCCTTCGGTGAGGAAGCTGATTTCCCCGAATGCGCTGATGCTATCGAATCTTTGCGGAGTAAAGCTGTACCTGGGGATGCAGTGCCTGGCGTTCCAAAACCCAACGATGAGTGAGATGGGGACGGAAGTGGTGGGAGAAATTCGTGATGATTTTCTATGGATGGGCGCGGCTTCTTTCCTCCAGTCGATGGCCGGTTGGAATCGGCTGGTCGGGAGCCATTCCCTGGATGTGGGATTTTTACAGGTAACGGGAACAGAGGGCTACGACTGCGTTTCAACCGCGGAAGGCGAAATAGGGAACCCGTACTAGACGCAGCCCCATTCTTCGCATAGACTCCATGTTCAGCAGAGCTCCCATCTGACCTAGAAGATTCTGAAAGCCGTGTACCTAGCGGGACACTCCCATCGCC
The DNA here is from genome assembly GCA_032988985.1 of Emmonsiellopsis sp. PD_5. Taxonomy (NCBI): domain Eukaryota; kingdom Fungi; phylum Ascomycota; class Eurotiomycetes; order Onygenales; family Ajellomycetaceae; genus Emmonsiellopsis; species Emmonsiellopsis sp. PD_5. Next base: position 186,021 of record JANTQI010000015.1, read on the forward strand.
AGGCCCACGAACAGCACCGCCACTCCTTATTGAGGTAGTTGATAGTCTCCCGGGCTCTTCAAAACTTATGTGAGAGGCTTTCAGGCTGGACGGTGCAGTCGGGGAGCTACTGACTCCGGGGACATGTCGAGGAGACCCTCCATTGGAAGCATCGGAAGGATTCGACTTGTGGCTGTTGAACGAGTCGGTTGCAGCATGTTGTAGGACGGGTTTCCCGGAAGATGGTTTAAATTTATTCTTCCGTTTCGGAGAGCCATTCCCGTTATTGAAAGTAGGTGAGGTAGTGACGATAGTGGGAGCTACGCGGCAAAAGCAAATATAAGCATTGACACGATGTATGTACCAAACCGGAAATGGAATTCAGGCAAACAAATACACTTACGAGGGGGTAACGAAGGAACGGGTGGGCAGTCTGCTTGGTTGAACGAGGCCGATAGCTGAGGATCAGAGGCATGTCTGAACCTCATCAAGCTGAATCTATTGCGTTTGGCGTTCTGCTGCTTGGGCGTGTGGTCTGTGTGTCCCCCGGGCCCCGCTGGGGAACGAGAGGGCGGGGAAAGTTCAGCTGTCTGGCATTCTCCGGCCAGCGGTGAATGGGAAGTAGACTCGGAAATACGGGGAATCAGTTGACCCATCGAAAAGGTCGAGCGAGGAATCTGTTCACTGTGCCGCAAGGGCGGGGGATCCGGGCTGGTGAGATGTGACTCGCGGCCATCAGAGCTGGTGGTGCCAAAGCGAAACCCCTTCCATGGCATCGTGTAGGCAGGTTTAGGCATCTCAACGGGTCATGGCATGCGATGCAGGAGCAGACCGCTAGACCATGCCTGGTACGCTCTCCAACACTATCCTCATAGAATCTCTGGCGTGGGCCAAGGTGGATGTGCACTGCCGCGGTATAGGGACATGGGGTTGGCAATAGGGCGAGCTGGGTGATCAAGCGAATGGCATGGCAGGAAGCGCAAACAACCGGCAGAAGCAGCGGCAGATAGAGCACTGAGTTGAGGGTGTTCCGGGGTGTGCTGAGAGGAGGGGGAGGGGGGGATGGCGGTGCAAGCGGAGGTGGAGTGGAGAGATAGATAGATAGATCTGGAGTGGACGTTGATGATGAGGTTGGATTGAGTTTCTCGGAGAAACGTAAGCCAGACCCCAGCTCCCTAAAGTCTGGACGCTAGCCCGCTCTGGCACTAGCGGCTAGCCCTGCCGTCTCCAGTCTCGTATCTGCTCGCTTGCTGGACACTGCTGCTGGACGACTGCTGGATGACTGCTGGGTTGCACCGTCTGTCCTGTGGGCTGTCAGGCTGCGGACTGCCGTCTGGTCTGGGGGCTGGTTATCCTTGTTCAACTGCTGTGCATGCTGGGGTCGTTCAGCTCGATGCGTGGGACTCCCTCCCGCCTGTCACTGGGCCCATTTAAAGACACACGGTTCTGCAAAGCCAAGGAACCTTCAGCGAATGTCACCTTGTCAAGCTGTCAATTCGTCCCGAGAAAAGAGCCTCTGGGCGGTTATTACGCTCGGGACAGCCAAGCAGCATGGCGGCCTTAAGTCCCACTGGGCTGCATGACACCAACCATTCCTCGGACTACTATTCGCTGCTGTCCCAATGGAAGCGAAGGAGAAAAACGAAAGAATGCGGAAGGCCCTTGCAATTTTCCCCGCTGGGTGTCTTTCCCATGGCTATTTCTCATATTCCAGTTATGACCGTTGTTGGTGTTGATGAAACAGGGGGGAAGACAAGTTACCAAACAAACATACAATGGCCATGGGATCCGGCAATAACTGCATACAATTGGCTTACAAGATAATTGGATTGTGATTGTCCCTCCAGCCCACAGAGCAATATTGCATGGCTGACTGGAGGAGGAAAACAAGCAATGCAGGGGGGTTCGTGCCCGTGTTACACCCCGCAGGAGCATCAATTTTGTTTGTGGTCCAAACAAGTCAATTTGCTGGAAGAAAGGAAGAAAAAAGAAATAAAAACTGCCCATGTTCATGCGCGAATTCAGATTGGATAAAAAATCCATTTGCATGCATGCAGGCTTAAAATCAGTTTCTGCTTAAGGAGCAGAAGAAGTCATTCCATCTGCTGATAATCAATCCTGATAGGGTATCTATACCGAACAAAGAAATAACGGGGCTCTCAAACAATCCCGGAGAGCGCTATCAACCCGTTGAAGAACGAAACAAAGAGTCTTAGCGCTGTGGCCGTTGCAGGTGAACCAATTGGGATGTGGGATATTTCCCTGGAGACGCCAGGCATATATTCAGCCAGCCCCAGACGATTTCTGCTCATGGTGGTTTTTGGAATGCAGGAGAGAAGGACAAATCAAATTCAGTTTTAACTCCACCACTAATCTCCGGCAGTGACTATTTTGTTTCCGCTCCGCGTGTTTGAGGATAGGCTGGCGGAATGCCATGGCCGGGGCGGATTTGCTTGGCACCTCGGGCATCTCCCGCAAGAAAGCCAAAGTCAGAGAGTCATGATCTAAGACCCTAGGTACATGCAGAATGTCCTTTCTTTACTTAGCTGTTTTGCGGATACCCGTGTTATAGTTTCACTTCTGTTTCTATTCCTTTCTTTGCTTCACTTCCATGCAACTGTGTTATCACGAATTTGGTCAAGATGCCTTTTCTTGACGGACTCTGGCTGCTTTCATCTTTATCTTCCTTCACTCATGAAGTGTTGCAGCTCCTATGACTATTTTTTCTTATACTCGCCGACCTCATCGTTGCTAGGATACCCGGAAATCTAGCTCATACCTTTGCCATTTGGCTTCACCTCGCCGCATCTGCCGGTTAAGAGGCCCTCAAATCAAACACCAAATCCTCACCACTGGCAAGATTTGAGCTCCATCACTTGCTTCATCTCCCCCTCATCTCATATCAAAAGCCGAATTCTCAGGCCCTCCAGTTCCATCTTGTTACGCCAACAAGTGTTCCTAGATTCGAAGACGATTTTACCTACTAACGCCAACTTCATCCGAAGGTATCGTTGGAGGTTTGTCTAGGAATAGTCCTAGACTCTACAGTGGGTATGTCTTTGCATAACCTCCTATCATTCTTTCACAAACGGGCTAAATTTGTCCTGCCATTAGGATTATCGAGTTTACGGAAGCATGGGGAAGAAAAAGGGTCAGCGCTCTCACAAGAAGAAGTCAAAGCAGCCGCCGCCTAATAAAAAAGCTCCACCGTTACCCACGGACCTCGTTGAAGCACCAGAAACGGACCGAGAGGGGCAGTATTGGATGGATGGGTGTTTCCAGATAGACCCAGAGCACTTCCCGCCCTTTACCGGTTATCTGCCACTAGAAGCCCTCACGTCCCGGAACCTGCCGCCCTTTCATCGCAAACAATGTGACGAGCAAGTTTATGCCCTTAAAGCGCTTACGGAAGTGAAGGGCAGGGAAAAACTACCAAAATTACTTCTCGGCGTATTCTGGTGTCTAGATTTCGACGAGAAGGGGGAAATCCGCAAGGACCGAAGGAGTCTACCATTGGCTGATGTCAAGGATATCATCAACCCACAACTCCCAATCCACTCACACGCATCAGCCGGTCGTCCGATGAAGACTCTCCGTTTCGAAGTCTGGCCTGGCGGGATACGGACAAAGGATACCAAACCGGAAATATACTACAAACTATACCAAGCCGAAGGCTACCCGATGAAGCAGCTATACCCGGAAAACTGGCCTTATCTGCTGATCGGCCTGAGGCCTGAAAATCATGGAAGCGCGGGGATGAAGCTGCTGCTTAGCAGGGACGGTATCATCAATCAGCCTAGCAGGGAGCAGCTTGTGGGGAAAATCAACCAGGTACGAGCGGATATGGATGTGTGGAAGAATAAATGGGAGGGGGATGAAGCTGTTGCGAAGGCTTGGAAGCAGCGGGATGGTGAGGATGCCATCAAGGGCCTTGAGGATCAAATGCGCGCTGTCATGGCTCTCTATGCGGTAGTCCGGGTATTGGAGACGTTTCTGGACGAGCTTAGGAAGAGGGATGAGGAGACTTTGGACAAGGACGGGGGTGGGGAGGAAAATACGGGGGAAGAGATTTCTGGGCAATGATATCTGTCTCTTGACTTTACTCCGGGCTTCAGCATCGGGAATTGGTTCATTAGACAGCTCAGAATTCGCTATCCGGGGCAGTGGATGAGGGCAAGGAGGCCGATAGCCAGGCACAGGCCTATGTGATAACCAGTTAGTTTCCCGTCTGAATTTGGGAAAACGTTCTTTCCTCCCGGGCAAGACATTGGCGCAGGGTAAGCATTCTCTAGAGCCATTCTCTCTGAAGGCCATGCATGCACATTACTTTCCCGGGCGAAGTTGCGTTGTTTGTTTGCCGCTAGAGGATAGTGCTTTTGATATGTTCATGTCTGGTAGACCAGATGATTCTTGGCCGGATTCTCGTTTCACAGCACGTGGGCAGTTGATTGTGAAGTATACCCATTCTAGGATATTTATAGCCCAGCGTATAGTTATTAGAAGATGTAGTGGGCTGGGGGGGTGGGGACAGATGTTAAACAAATTTGAAGCAGCACAACTGATATGTATTGAGAGGAACCTACAAATATATATCTGTTAACGAACTAAACGAGAGGAGCGTAACATGGATACATATGAGTTTGTGGGTCACTCTAGAAATCGTGGGGCAATTACCTAGTTAGATTACTGAGTGATTCGACAACAGGAATATCCCGAGAGATGGATGTGCCGTGCTTGGTCGTTGTAGCCGTGGGCTCGAAAAGGGGGGGATTTGGTAGTGTAGCGGGCTACTTGTTAATATTCAGCTCAGACAAAAGTCCTCCCATCAAATACATCCTCGATGGTCTAGTGGTGATGATTTCCGCTTGTCATTCTGTGAGAAGCGCGGGAGACCAGGGTTCGATTCCCTGTCGGGGAGATTTGCTTTTTTTCTTTTTTCTTTTTTTATTACCCTTTCTCCTTTGCTCGTAGAGGTCCACTGGATTATTGTCCTAGATCCCTGCTCCATGTAGTTAAATATAGCAAGTCAAGTCCATGTGGCTCCAATATCAGATGCGGTCTGTGTCTCCGCCCAGCGCCAAGCATGACGTATCAATATCCAGCAGGCAGCCGGGAAACCCATCGCAACCACCGCCTTTGTCCGCCTCAGCCACAGCAACTTGAGATATCTCACATCTTTCATTTCTCTTCTTTGCTACCATTGTTATTCCAATACTACGAGTGGCATGAGGTGATCCCGCTACCCGACACCGGCAATGCGTCACCTTGCCCATGGCGCCGTGTTGGCTATCTTAGCCCTCGCAATTCCTACATCAGCCGTTCCCTCATTCTCCAGCAACAGCTATCCTCCCCATCCAGCCGAACCAGTCTCCCTATTCTTGCAAACCCAGCCACAGACTGCCCCGGGGCTATGGACCCGGGTACGCAATTCACTCATAGAGACCGTGTGGGGAGTCCCGCCGCAACATCGCAACCGAAAACCCGCAGATAGACACCAATCCTCCCTCTCCTCTGCGCCTCCATCCTTACGAGCAAGATACGGCGATGACGTCGTCCTACGATTCTCAATACAGGACGAAACCCAAGTCAAGGCGCTGGTCGAGGCTTCGAATATACTTTTCTTAGATATCTGGTCCTCCACCGACGAGTGGGTGGATATTAGACTGGCCAAGGATGTGGTAAGGAACCACCAGAGTTCCCAACCTTTGAACAAGATAAAATGAATCTATGCTAATTGAACATGCAATGCAGGTTCCATCGCTCCTTGGATTACTCCCAAAGCCCCTCCAAACATCTCACGTCCCCCTAATACATGATCTTGCTCAAACCGTATACGAATCATACCCTTCGGCCTCCCAGCGGGAATCAGACGGCGCACGAGGCTTCTCTCCTTCCACTCAACATTCCGACGATGTAACGAATATATTTTTCCAAGATTATCAACCGTTTTCAGTGATCGTCCCTTGGATGCGTTTGCTCGCGTCCATGTTCTCATCCCATGTGCAATTGATAAGCGTGGGCTCCTCCTTCGAAGGCCGTGACATTCCAGCTCTACGAGTGGGAGTACGCCCGGCCAACGATGATAAACCTCGAAAGACCATTGTTGTTGTCGGTGGGACGCATGCAAGAGAGTGGATTAGCGTCTCAACCGTGAACTACGTGGCATACTCTCTGATAACAACCTACGCAAAATCAAAAGCCATTACCAAACTCCTGGAGCAATTCGACTTTGTATTTGTGCCTACTATCAACCCTGATGGCTATGTATATTCCTGGGAAACGGATCGTTTGTGGCGGAAAAACCGCCAGGAAACCAGCTTACCATTTTGCCCGGGCATAGATTTGGACCGGACATGGGGTTTCGAATGGGATGGTGGCGCTACCGCTGATAACCCTTGCTCTGAGAGCTATGCTGGAGATGGCCCGTTTGCCGGTGTTGAGGCCAATCGTTTTGCAGAATGGGCGAGGAACCAAACAGAACAAAGCAATGTTGAATTTGTCGGATACTTGGACCTCCACTCGTACTCTCAGCAAATCCTGTATCCATACTCCTATTCCTGCTCACCCGTTCCGCCTACCCTGGAGAACCTCGAAGAGTTGGCCATGGGAATCGCAAAAGCCATTCGCCGGACGAACAGAGAAGCCTACGACGTGAGCTCCGCCTGCGAGGGACTCGTGGCAACCCACAAGAAGCAGCGCAAGTCAAACACGTATCCTCGAATGGAGAGCATGGGAGGAAGCGCCCTTGATTGGTTCTACCACGATCTGCACGTCAAATACTCATACCAGATCAAGCTACGTGATAAAGGTAGCTATGGCTTCCTTCTGCCCCGGGAAAACATCATCCCGACCGGACAGGAGTTGTTTAATGCCATTATGACATTTGGCAGGTTCCTGTTCGGACCGGACGCCGAGGAGATGAATTGGGAGGCTGATTTTCAACGTCCCGCGACGGAGAAATCTACCCCTGGCGGTGATGCTCTCTCTCCGGAAGGACAGGAAGGGGAAGATGATTCATGGCTTCCGGATGAATATGCGCGCCATGACGATCCGTTGCGAGATGAAAACTCCCCAGAAGATGATGAGTGGGAACTTCGACGGAGGCGGAGACGGAGACGGTAAATCTCGTTTTTCGTTCGCTTCTTTGCGCCTGTTATTTGCGCTGGGACTGCCTCTCTAAATTTTTCGGAACCCGGAAGATGTCTAGGAATGTTTATATCTTGGAACGTACAAAACTGTGATATTTCTGTTCTGGCATCGACCTTTTTTTGTATTTGGTTTCTTTTGGTTTAATATCTTTTCCCCTGAATACCCTGTAATTGCAACTGGCTATTTCTTAACACGATTGTCTTTCGATATATACATATATTGCCATCTTTTTGTTAAACTTTGCATTCCTCCCCCTTTCTTTCTCGCTTTCGAATATTGTATATGAAATTGCAAGTAATTTCTTCAGTTGGGGAGTGCTGGCTGGATATTGGTTACTTACCAGATGATTAATATACGTATACATAACGTAGAATAACGATGGGAAATTGAACTACATAGGTTTATTTTATCAACCAACTCTTATATCACACCTTCCAGCATTTCCCTGCCGTATCATTTCGACTCATTTTGAAAAAAAAAAGTAGTTAAATCGTGCACACAGAACATAAACCTGACAAATTATCACCATTATCATTAACCATTACATTATGTACAGTACAACCTATCATATCATCCCCCCTTCCCCTCCTCCCGCCTCGTCCCCATCCCCGTCTCCACCTCCGGTTCCTCACCCTCAACAAAATCCCCCATAATCACCCCACCACCAAACCTCGCAAAATTACTCGCTCGCGCAAAACGCGTCCGTATCGGCGAGCGCGCCCGTGTGTCCGATGCTGATGATGACGACTGCGGCTGGCGCGGGAATACGGAGAGTTCGAATTGCGCGCGGGCGGGTGGGGGTTCTTCTATGGATGTTTGCGTTGGGTCGGAGGAGGGAGAAGGAAGTGTGCGGACCGCCGGGTTGGTTTTTGGTGGGGTGTTTTCTTTGTTGTTTTGGGGTTGGGATGGGTTGGGGGGTGGTGGTTTGGGTGGTGCTTCGGATGGTGCTTCGGGTGAGGAGAAGAAGGGGGTGGTTGGGAGGCTGGGGGGGTGAGGGTGGAAGTGGGCGCGGAAATGGTGGCGGAGGTTTGGGGGGGTGAGGGTGTTTAGGCAGAGGATTTTAGAGGCTTGGTGCAAAGGGGTTGGGGTTGGGGATGGGGATGAAGTGTGTTTGTGGGATTCTGAGGTGTTGGATTTAGGGGTATGATGGCCATATTGGTTAAGGAGAAGAGCAGTGGATAGGAGGATGTATTCGATAAGGAGTAGGATAATCCAGACTGGCAGGAGAATGGCTCTGAGCAATGTGAAGATGGTCCAAATTAGGCCATGCACGAGGTGGACGCTGCTTCGATAAATGCGATTGGAAATTGCCCAGAGTGCTCCGTTCTCCCTTTCGAGATTCCTTCGTTCCTGTTCCTCTGCTTGTCGTGCTGTGCGCTTCACTTTCCGTTGGACTTCTTTCTGCCTCTCGTTACGGGGCTTCTCGGTATCAGCCTCGCCTTCAGAGTCATAGTCATCAAGGTCACTGTCACTGTCGCTCTCGGAATCGAATAGCCCGTAGCAACAAAGTGCTGCTTTCAACTCTGACACGGGTAACAGGACAAGAGCTGCTTCGATTAAAAACAACATATATACCCAGTGACTGCTTTGTTTAGAGGCTTTCCGGACTGGGGGTTCGGCCATTATATTATCCTGCTGTAATGCCTGGGCTCTGGATTTCCAATCACTGCGGCTATGCAGCTTCATTTTCCTTAGCAGCACGGATGTGGTATTACGGACTACAGTGTCGAAGGCGGTAGTCAGGTTGTTGAGATTGAAGATTAGGAGGGCGGAGACGATGGTGATTATTGGGAATGCAATCGCGAAAGCATTGATCGTTGTGGGATTTGGTTCGATTATTTGCATGCTGAAGATGCCCTGGGATTGTAGATTTGGATTAGATCTAAAATCACAGGAGGAAGGGAAGAAAGCAGCAGTGTGCTTACCGTGCCGAACGAAAGGGGGAGAAAGAGCAAGGTGATATAGGTCAACAGGCGGATATTTTCTCCCTGCCGAACTGCAATGCGGCTATCGAAAACAGCAGCGGTTGATTGTAGCTGAATAAGTCAGTAGCTGAGGGTATGCTTAGGTACAGACATGCATGTTTCTAATTAAGATGACCTCGAGCACACAGAGACTTACCCCTTCCCTAAGATCCTTCACGTCCTGTATGCTTCGCCTGATTCGTTCTATTTTGGGCTTGAGATGGTCGATTGCCTGGTCAATACTTCCGACCCCAGCATCCCAGTCTTCAGCGCTGATACTACCATCCTGTATCTTCGGAAGTGAATACTTTTTGAAATTTTCCCACGTGGCAATAGTTTCTTCCAGAGTTCGCTACAAACTGTTAGTTCTTTGGAAATTTAAGGAGTAGCTGATACTAATCCGTACTTCAAATAACTTGTATGTTTGCAGAGCCCAGAAATATGTTTTGGACAGAGAAAATTGAGGATCGTCGGCCATTAGATCTGCGATCAATTAGTCTAAATCTCTTATATATCACAGGATGTGAATATACAAACCGCTTCTGTCCTCCATGAATACGACATCGGACTGAAAAGAAAGTCAGAGGAAGTAACGGGCAAATTGGGTACGAGAAAATACCGGAGATTTTATTTCAGAGTCTAACAAGTCAATTGCATTCTCCCACCTCGATCTTACATGAAACAAGGCAACTGCAATCCAGTATAATAGAAATTGACCGGGGGACTGATTTGGGTCGTAGGACCGGAAAACCCGTGGAGTCTGATTTTTCGCGTAGCGTGGTTGATAATAAGCGTCTCCTAGCTGATAACAAGCAACCGCATCATCAAAGTATCCGCACAATAGAAACGAAACAGTTTCTTCGTGGATATAACGGTGTTTTGTATTCTTCGCTTGCCCAAAAGGGCAGGATTTTCGAACATGTCGCATATCAGGCTTCACGCTATCGGGATCGAAATAATCCAGTGTCACATAATAAAAGGAGAAGTGGTACTCATAGATATAAGAACACCAGTCCTAGCAGAATGTTAGAGAGATTATGAAGGGTGGACTTCTTTCTCCAGGGATGGCAATACACACCATGTGCTGCATTTGCCGCAAGTTTGCCCTTGCCCAATTCAAGCCGTTTAGATGTCTGTCAACAAAGGCCACAAGGTGGCTAATGCTTAGGCTGGAGTATAGAATATCAAAGGTAAGCATGGAGAGCAAATAGTCAGGCGTAATAGGAAAAGTGACCGACCTTGATGTTGTTCCAAAAAGGCAATTAAGCACCAAGGGTGAAATATCCATGATATGGAGAACGCGAGTGAGCCTTTTAACATGCACCCTTCCATTGAGTTGTTGCTCAAAACATTTTGCGTCTACCGCTTGCGTGGGCAGTGTCTTTAAAGCGTCAAAAATTACGGACAACGGCGCGTGCGCTTCGTTATAGCTAAGCTTTCGATTTTGACCCCGATCACTTCTTATCATTTCGAACTCTTCGAGTATGACTCGTGAACGGAATTTGCTGTCCAAGGAAGCCTTTTCTAGGAGGCTCGCAAGCTTTGGATATGCTGCTTTGTAACTCCATGACATCCAGCTGCGAGGCTGTCCGAGCAGGGCTTGGATTGACGGGGCCCGACGCCAGTTGTAGTATTTGTTTACATACTGCTCGTCTTAGGCGGCGCCAGGCCGTAATATAAATTGCCATATCTTTTCTAGCTCCGCGTCTGTAGACTGAGCCATGTTGGATGATAATTTGCGGGAGGACAGTATGCAGCGTGCCGTGTAATTCTTGGGGAATGTCAGCTTCTGCCTGCGGCTGAGGAATTACAGCCTCGATCGCAGCACATTCGAACGGACGCAATGAGCTATCCCGTGAGCGGAACAAATATAATGTTTCTTGGGAAAAGCTGAGAGTAATAGTATTTTGCCCTAGTAGTTAAACCTTGTCGATTGAGTTCACGGCATGGACGCGTTTGGCAAGTGTGGGGGCGTTCCAAGGTTCCAGCCCGTTCAGGGCGCTTATTTAGATGACTAAGCATCGGCAAACGTAATGGATGACTACGAAGACATTCCAATTTCAAGCTGTATAATATAAGAAAATGGGTTGCATGGAGGAATATAGACGCAAATATATCACAGTTTTGGCAGACGGTAAAAATTCTGCTATCTTGCATCATGTTTCTAGCCCCACCCAATTCTCTCAACAACGAGGATAATGGGAGTAGACCGCGCATGAACAGATTACACAGGATTATCATTTTAAAGATGAGTCCCCTGCATATTACGCTATCACTATTGCCCCAGAACAAGCGCTCGACAAATCAAATCTTTTTAAATACGCGCAAGGTGTGATCCCAAACCTTCTCCGGCCATTCGCGTTCCCTATACTGCGCCAGCACACCGGGAGAAGTGACTTTATCACTGCAGCTGTCAATACGCCATGCGCCTGGACCGAAGCTATCACTTGTGAGGTGGTATGCGTGGCTTTCTCCACTTTCCTCCGTCGACATCCCAAAAAGTGCCGCAACCACCGGGAAAGCACCGCGAAGCGCCGCTAGCAATATCCACCAAAAAATCCCAGAGTTTTCTAGAGGGGTAATCCGGGTAATGAGGGTAGTTTGGACAACGCCAGGGAAAGCATGCATAAATGTGATTTGACTGTGTTTCTCTGCCAGGTACTCAAACGCAAGGCTTGTCATTGTTGCACATTGATTAATAACTGCAAGTACGGACCAGCTTTTTTCAAGGCCGAGGTCATTGTCAACCATAGCGTTCTCTTTACCCCCGCGAAACACACTTAGGACTCTCGGGTGGGGCGAATGAGAGAGGAGTGGTAACAGATTTGTCAGGAGGCGCATCCTCGAGTAGTATGAGAGCGCAAAGCTTAGCTCCAGGCTCTCCTTTGTGTCTAAGAAGGGAAAGTTAGAAATTGTTTGTAGGGTGTGCGTGGTGGGAAGGACGAAGGGGAAAGGGTTACATACACTCTGCGCCATTTAGAGGTAGCATCCCGGCGCTCATATACAGGTAACCCACCTTCTTGTCAGATGTTAAAATCTGCTTACATGCGGTATCGACATCCGATAGCAGGGACAACTCGATTTCAATGAAAACGATCTTGCAACTTGGGTTGAGGCTCTCTAGCACCGCACGCTGGGGTGCAAAGTTCACTGCAGATCTTCCTAGGACGTAGATGGTTGGATTGCGTAGCATAGTTATCATCCGCTTCAGGGTGCCAGCGCCAATACCGCTCGTCGCGCCTGCGAAGATACAACACATCCCCCATGTTCCTCGCGAGCGAAGCGCTCCCTGATAACGGGGATTTTTACCATGACTCAATTGCAGTTGGAAAACGAACTGCAATAGCTAGCTGACCGCAATGTCAACAGAGAGGCTTCAATCAATTGAAGAGGTGAGGTTGGAAAAAGCGCGGGTGGGGGGTTTGGGTTGAGCTAAAATTAGAAGCGGCACGGGCTGGGAATTGTGGGTCCGGCCCGAAAACGTGGGGAAATAAACAGTCCCGAGCCCCGAGTCAACCAATCCATGGTTCCGCGGAGTCGAATTAGTAGCCTGTAGGATTAAGGTGAATGTGATTAACTTACTGCCATCACATATCTCTAAAAATATCCTGGGTTAACTTTGTGATTACTCCAGCCAGCTGTGCGAGTTCGGGGTCTTGGGAGGAGAGAATAAGGTAAAAATAGAACGGCAGCAAATTAGCAAATGTTAGCCTGCGATTAGCCGATCGTGAAGGGGTTGATGTGGTTTGATTGGACGTTGCTTTGTGCCAAGGCGACTTGAGCATCGCAACATGGATTTTAAAAATTTAGCGTACAAGGGTCCTAAATATAGATTCTATTGAGGCATGAAAAGGGAATATTTTACCTCCTTTTCCCTCGAACGACTGGCCCTCGTTTCTCAGGGGGGAACATCCCACTGAATTTTGGCTATTGAGGCATGGAAAGGGTAATTTGATATCTTGTTCAACCATCACCTTCCCTCTCACGCGGCCTTCCACCGTTATGATTTGCTGGGAAGGTAAATTGAGGTTAAGAATAGCTCTTGATAACCCGCAGAGAGTAATCTTCTGCAGATATCAAGCCAACCGGGCGGCCATTGCAGAAGAGCAAGAGGGGATGTCTGGATGTTAGCTTACACAAACTAAGCCTACCTTAGTTTAGCCTTTTGCCAAGCTGCTATTGAGGCCCAAGGTTTTGTTGATATATCTCCTCAAATTTCAATAAGCCTGCAGGAACAACAGGTGATGGACTGTGCAATCCCCGCCATACCTCTCATACTATCACTTTCATCCACTTGGGTAACCATGTTGCTCTCGGGATCGCTACTAGATTGGTGCTTCCAACCTTTAAAGGTGGGATAAATTTAGTTCCGCCGAAGAAACATCCTCCGTCCAAGGTCGTTTAAAATATACCCCCCTTCCCGACCAACCTTTCAACTTCTACTAGCATACTCTCCTTCATTATTTACCTACTCATCCATATATCCAAGTTATATGCCCTACAGTTTGACCCCCCGTTTCCAAAAGATATAATTTATACTATAATAACAACCTCACCATGGGTGTCTTGCGGCTCCCCAAACCCATCGCCACCTACATCCCTAGCGGACCAGACTCTCCCTCCCGAACAATCACAACGGACATGATCTCCCCTCCTCTTACGCCAGATGTTGACTCCAGCTTCGACACGTTACCAACCGCCGTCCTCCCCGCGCTAGAATATATCTCCAACAAGCTCCGAGGCATCACACATCTCACTATGGTCGTTGGCTGCGGTGCCCCGCTGCCACTCGAGAATCAATCGGAGCTAACCCTCCTACCCGTCGGCAAACTAGATGCCCATACATGGCGGAGCGTGCATCGGATTGTCCAGAAAGCCACCAAGAAATTCTCTCTCGGCTCTGCCTGGACCACAGCAATTCAGCAGAGTCAGCTACAGCAGAATGAAACCCATAACGACCACCTATTGCGGCAATCTATTCTGCAGAACGATGTCCTCTTCAGCCAGGAGGGACTTACCCTGCTCAACATTGATCGAGTGTACACAATCAAACACAGACTGCGGGCTCTCTCACAAGGGGCTCCAGCCAGAACCGGCATCCCAGAACACCTCTACACAAAATCCTGCGTTCAACTCCTCCGAAAGACAATTACCCATTACAAAGGCCGGCCATTTAGTCTCGCCTTCTTCACTCGCATATATGAGGAGGTGCATGTACATCAAGATCTTCTTATCCGGGTTGCCAACGAGTACCATGCCAAGTACGGCAAGGTAGGCATCGTCCTGCCACAGAAGCAGCACAAGCCGGTATTTTCACAGCCGCAGCAACACCGACGACGCCAACCTGCTCACCATGCCCAGAAAAAGAGGGATGGTATCAAGAGACTAGGACCCCGGACGCCGTTGAGTGCATCTGATGTCACACCTGTTACCCAAGGTGAATGGACTATGTTGCTGAACAGCCAAGAGCTGGAGCGAGGCGACAAGGTTACGATTTATATTCCCTGTCCCGTGAAGCCGGTTGGAGCGTGAAATGCCCTATGAGACGAGAAAAGAGATAGTTACAAATTTTTTCCGCTTTCGGAACGGACCGTGCACCACCATCGGTCCCCCCTCGATGGGATTCGCAACGCGATACATGCCTGTCGGACACTTAGAAGGGGCATAAGCCACTTTGAAGTCAACGCGAAATACACGCTGTTATTTTGGGATTGGTATACCACCCATCTTTCGTGCATTCGCCAATGACCATTCCGATATATTACTGCCCCAGACCCACTGGAGGACGCATCAGAAACAAAGAGTCGTCAAGTCATCCGCTGTGTTGACATAGTGGGTTGAGAGGATGTAGCGAAGGGTGCCGGATTTGGAGAGGGGGTCATACTCCTTCTCTGTTATTTGTGGCGTGAAAGAAGATATATTGAACTTAGTCCACACTGTGGTGAAGATGTGTTGAGAGAGTGTGAGACAATGACCTTGGAATAGCTTATTCAGAAGGCAAATGCATTGTTTGTATGGTTATGCTGTCTGTATATAAATTAGAAGGTGTACATATTTATCAAGAAATGCTTGTAAACATGGATCTCTTCAATTTCTCTTGAAACATGTGATAACAAAGAATTCAATAATAGTTTATAGTAATCTGAGCAAGGTATACTGCAATGGGCATTATAGGGGGCTCCAACTAACGAGCGTAAAAATAGGGGTAAACAAACGAGGTAGAAAATCTAACGAACGACTAAACCGCATTTTAATACATATGTCAGGCCCGTGGGTCACTTCTCACGCCTAGCTCTCCTCCTTCAATGAACCAAGTTTCCATCCGGCAGCATGGTTCCTAGCCTGGTTGAACTGGGGGTTGGCTGTCCCAAGCGGTAAAGTGAAGAGAATGTGGATGACAATGCCCGATGGACTAAATCCAGGGGTTTAAGCACACTGGCCCGAATTAGGGTCAGACCTAGGTAGCAGCAGTAGTATGTTAGCTTGCAAATTTTTGTCATTCTATGGCATGCCATATTAGATCCCGTTACGTACACGTATTTCCAGTTCCAATACGACGTCTTGCCACCGCGGTCACAGCCGTGGATCTCCTTCATCAGGCCATCGTAGCACTCCTCGGGGTCGATGTAACGGGGGTTGTCGCCGATCAACTCAAGCGAAAAGTCGACCTTCTTGGTACTGTCAAGGTTATAACAGATAGCGCGGTGGTCCCCGGGGGCGTACTGGCCCTGGAAGGCATTCAGACAGGCCATGGTGGCATAGTTATAGGCGTAGTTCCTCTGTGAGCCCCATTTCTCGCCCGTGTCGTAGCAGTCACGCTTGTCGATGGTAGTGCCCGGGATGACTTGTGCTGCCCCTGGCGTGGGGTCCTTGATCGCTGCGGCCGAGGCCAAAGTTGCTGTCAGGGCGGCCAGAAGAGCAGAGTAGTGCATGGCGGTGCGTGTTCTTGGTAGTTCCGGAGAAGAGATTTGGGGTAATGATTTATTTGTCCGTATTGTCTTGTTGCTCATGGGATGTGCGGTCACTGTCTCTTTTATAAACGCAGGTTTGAGTAAACCGGAGGGTACGCCCGGATGAGCCGGAGGATATGTTTAGATGACCGGGTAGGAATACGCTTGGATGACCGAGAAGATACGCTGAGATTGACAGAAAACTGCGCTGAGAGGGTTGCCAAAATGTAGGATACCAATATATGACACGACGTCCACTACGCAATGCGACAGAGCGTATTGCGTATCGTTATAAGCAACGATGAGCATCATCGCTACTATACGTCACATAGCAATTAGTCCATAGACAAGACATCAGATTCAGCTGAGAGAGGTAAGTAAATGTGAAGCGTATTGCAGGATGGCGTGGTAAGCATAAGGTTCTTCGAGTGCGCTCAAAATGAACATGGGATATATAAGTCCTTGACTGCCCCCTTCTACTCCATATAGGTCTCCCAAAACACAAGTCAGTGAAAGATTAAACATCAATTACCTACCTATTGTTCTCACAATGCGGCTCTCCAAGACTCTCCTGGCGTCAAGTCTCATCTCCTTTTCCAGCCTGCCGATGGCAAGTCATAATAGTCCCATAACCCTAAAGATCCACCAGTTCCATCAAGCTAACTCGGATTCCAGGGTATCATGGGGCTCCCAAGCGAATCTCCAAACCGGTATGTCCCTGGTCCAGCCTCTGCCGTTATGCAGGATCTAGATACCGTCGAAGATGGCTTCCTCTCCGTCGGAGCCGATGGTGTCCTGCGAAGCTTTGCCAAGGATGCCACTGTGATCGACTATCGCCAGCTCGACCCAGACCAGGTTAAATCCTTCGCTGCGACCCAACTGGCTGCGTGGGAGGCCAGCGGCATGGCGATGCCAAGCAACGTCCTCAACCTGGCCGACTCTTCCTCGACTTCTGGCGTCGACGGCCGGCTGGTCACAGCCCTCGATCAGCTTCTCGATCCGGTCGACAAACCGGCTGGTGTTTCGGCTGTGAAGAGCCGCGAAGTCCTGGAGCTCTTGGAAACCCCAAAGAAACGCCAGAATTGTGTTGGCTCGCCATGCCAATCCCTTGGCGACTGTTTGCGGATAGGATGCGCGGCTTGTTTCTACCCCGGGGGTCCGCCTTTTGGCGTTTGCTTTCGTTTTTGAGAAAGCTTCGACCTATGGCTAGGGGATAAATGGATAGATAGGCGAGGGGTGACGCGGAGTATTCTGGGCGGGATGAGAGGGAAATGAAGATTCGCATTTGGCAGCAGTGGAAGAGGTTCACGGCAAAATATTTTGTCGAATATTCATGCATAGGGAGCAATTCGAGATCTTGTGGTTTTAGTCTCATCTTTTTTTCGATGGAAGAAGATTTGTTGCCCCTTTATTTTCTTCTGTGTAAACTGCATAGATAAGCACTGGTAAATATGTTGGTAAAATCAAGTCCTAATTAAAGATTTCAATCTTATTATGTCTGTCCGGATTCCAAAAAGGAACAAATTTCTCATCTTTCCGTCAAGCGACTTGATGCCAAGCCGCTGCATGGTGGGATGAACACTTTTTTCAGCTAATGCCTGAAATATGATTTGCGAGTTGAGAGCGGGATATTTTCGTGAAAATGGGAGGATGTCACGCAGCAGAGTGAGGATGGGATTTTATACAAATTGCCATGGGCGATTACTTAAAACTGATAAGCGATCTTCTCTTCCCGAGCGCAGAAACTGATAAGATAAGATAAGCTTCCCGCTGCCCCGCTCCGACACAAATGGTTTTATTTTATATATTTTATGATAACTTCCTGGGTGATCTGAAGATGGTTTGCTATTGCAGCATCTATGGTACCACGCTGGAAAGGGAGCCGAGAGAGTTTGTCGTGAAAGAACGAGCATTTGCATTTCAATAACTTAGCCGGGAGGTCAGTATTTTCTTCACCCCAGATAAACAGTCCATTGCTGATAATTTCAATTCAAAGGGTATTTGCACATAACCTCCTCGGATATCTAAGACATTTTCTATGAGATTTTGCATACATACCAGTTTTTCTCCGCGAAATCGACCAGTATGGCAGAACCTGCACAAACTGGTTGGCCTGTATCGCCCTCACGGTCCTCGTCCCCAACTCCATCCCTTCGAGAGGAGGGAGAGGATAATATGAAGTCTCTTAGACAATCTTTACTACGGAAAGCAGAACGCTCGCATAGTCGTGTCCCGGGATTGCGGAAAGTTCCACTACCTGCCCTTGGCATTATTATGCTGATTGCATTTATCAATGTACTCGTTTGGATCGCTGTAGCAGTTGTTCTGGTATGCCTATTCCTCCTTCATTATCTTCCCCTTACTTCAAAAGAAATATGCTTGCCTTTACTATGGAGTAGAAATGTCTCGCGTCCGATTCAATTGGCCTTTGAGGGACAAGAAATCCTGCATATAAAGATTTGGATAAGCCGGCGAAACTTTCTGCTAACATTGT
Organism: Emmonsiellopsis sp. PD_5; assembly: GCA_032988985.1. Lineage (NCBI taxonomy): Eukaryota > Fungi > Ascomycota > Eurotiomycetes > Onygenales > Ajellomycetaceae > Emmonsiellopsis > Emmonsiellopsis sp. PD_5. Next base: position 204,557 of record JANTQI010000015.1, read on the forward strand.
TAATTACTCGAATATATAGAGATTCCATCCGTAAGTACTCCGTCTCTTTCGAATGAAAAATGACAAATAAAGGGGAATATTGGACTAGCATGCTGATAGTACCAATTCCATCATCAGATCGCTAGTATCTACAGCTGTTTTATCTTATACATTGGGACTAAGGCACGCGCTTGATGCGGACCATATTTCGGTATGCTACACTATCAAAACATTAATAGAGCTCTGCTAATGTACTTTCTAGGCTATTGACCTTATGACACGACGTCTTTTGGCAACTGGCCAAAAGGCAGTCACCGTGGGGACATTTTTCTCTCTGGGACACTCGACGTAAGTCATCCATCCACTACTGTCACTTATCTCCGGTAAATACTATAGTTTCAAAGCTCACAAATTGCCACACAGAATCGTAGTAATCACATCCATCGTTGTTGCCGCAACCGCTGCCGCCGTCTCATCCAAATTCGATCAGTACAGCAGAGTTGGCGGCATAATTGGGAGCTCTGTGAGTTCCGCATTCCTGATCCTGCTCGGAATCATGAATGCGTACATACTTTACAAACTCATCCAGCAAATGAAGAAAGTGTTGAATTTAAAAGAGGGCGAAGAAGATGAAATGTGGAAGATCGAGGGTGGGGGATTCTTATTCTCGGTGTTGAAGAAGATGTTTAGGATTATTGATCGGTACGTTCCTACACTATTTAGGATTGAGAAGCTTGCGGGGGATATTTTCTGGGATAAGCATTATTGTTTTGAAGAACTTCGCTAATTCCATTTTTGCAGACCCTGGAAAATGTATCCGCTGGGTGTGCTCTTCGGCTTAGGTTTCGATACTTCTTCAGAAATTGCAATTTTAGGAATCTCTTCGATTCAAGCCGCGCGAGGAACAAGCATATGGTTAATTCTCATATTTCCAATTCTTTTTACAGGTAAATAACTTTCCGCCTTTCTAAACGCCCCAGAATTTGCTTAAGGAGAAAATGAAACTCACCAAGATCTTATACAGCCGGAATGTGCCTCATCGACACCATCGATGGCGCCCTAATGTTATCTCTCTACATCCAACCAGCACGGAACTTCCTCCCGCCCAAGACGGCGTCATCATCCTCTGACATTCCCACTTCCGTCTCTACACTCTTGCGAGATCCTGGTAGCACTCCCACTCAGCCAAGTCGGAACCCTCGTGATCCAGTTGCTTTCCTCTACTACTCGATCGTCCTTACTGCTCTAACTGTCATCGTCGCTATTGTCATTGGCGTACTCCAATTGCTCACGATGATTCTCAACGCGACGGAAGCGACAGGTAGGTTTTGGGATGGCGTGGAGATGGCCGGAGAGTATTATGACGTCATTGGCGGTTCTATTTGCGGTTGCTTTATTCTATTTGGCGGGTTGAGTGTGGTGGTGTATCCGTATTGGAGGACATGGGTTGATAAACGGAAAGAGAGTGCAGTTAGCACGGGGGATTTATTGGAGGAAGGAAGAGGGGGTGAGCATCTGGGAACTGGAGTGGGATCGGCGGCGGGGTATGGGGCCATCAGTACTTTGCAAGTTGGTGAGGGATCGAAGGGGAATGAGGATGGGGTGAAGGGGGTCGAATATGGAGTTGACGCCCCACGTCTGGATTGAAAATTGAAAAGAGGAGTGAAACTAGGAGATAGGGGGATTGCGGGAGCTTGTGAGCGGGATATAGATACATATAGCTGATATATCCAGTATCAACATGGACTTGGATAGAGACGTTATTAACGAGAACGTAGAGGCCTATAAGGTAGATATGCTTATTTTATATTCCAGTAACTTATTAGAAAACAGATAGAAAGCAACCTTGGAGATAGGATGAAAGTTGGTCATGCATAATCCAGATGAAAGTTGCATAACCTCTATTTATGCTGAACATCCGGCATGCCAAGACATAACTAGCTGCTGATGTCATCAACCTTATTTCCACTCCATTTCTTGCTCCTCCGCTTCCACTTCGCATTAATCCTGAGCGATGACCTTTTCAAAATGAGCCATGCGAGATGAGTCGAGTGTTTCATATATATGGCTTGCTTTTCCTCTAGCCGTGCATCTCTGACCCGCTGAACTAACCCAGCTCTCGCATATCGCTGGTTACGATGGGCTCCTTCTGGTATTGCCCCTCCTTGGCCAGAATCAATTGTTTCTCCCCCGGAGATTATACGTGCTGGCTCCATCGTACCGTGAAATAATCTCGATACGAACTATGTCCTTAGGTGGATTATTTGTTTTTACATTTTTGCCATTTATACCCAGGATACGGACCAGGTCCAATTACGTGTGAGCAAATAAGACGACGAGGCTGCAGATGCAGGCATGAAGGGAGAGCCATGGCTGATACCGAACCGCCATTTCCATCTTCAGACGCGCTATCAAAAACAATAAATCTTGAGGGTTGCCCATCGATTTTTGTTCTCCCCACGCATTTGGACTTGGATGACTTGCATGACGTGGAGGAGGCTCTCGAAAGATGCTCTGCTCCCCTTACATACGACATCACGGAGGCACAGTTGGTGTTAGGGAAAGTGTCACAGAAAAGCCGCGCCGCATTTGAACTCCGATCTAGGGGTATATGGACGGAAGAAGAGACATCAACTACTTCGGTTACAAATGTGATGGGCTCAATTGGGCCGCCATCGAAACGGCGGCGTGTCGAGGGCGCCAAGGCCGATATACAGCCTGTGAAAGAACCTGCTGTTATTGACTTGAGTTTAGAATCTGAGGATGACAATTCGGCGACGAGTGAGACGGAAGATCTGCGCAAGCGGGTACTTAAGCCTCCGAAAGTTATAGTTTCAGATTTGCTAAGTCCGACAGACGATAACGGCATTATCGTTCTCAACCTGTCCTGGCTCGAGGAGTCCCTCAAGTCAGGTCATGCAGTACCGTTGGAGCCATACATAGTCTATCGCGGGCGAAAAACATCTCAGCCAACGATTCCTTCGTTACAGGCAATTAGTTCGAATCTTACTTCGGGAATTGCCACCCCCCAAACGCCGTCCAGACAAGCAGAGAGTCCCTCGAGAGGAATTATAGAACGCGCCAAGGCAGATGCAGTGTCGTCTCCGATTTCCAGCCATTTCTCTCCTTCACCTGGCAGACCCCGTCGGACGGAGGATGGCCAACATGGCCCGCCCACTCACAAACCTCGACCTAAACTTTTCCGTGAGAACACCGAAGAGCATGAAGCAGCGGAAGCTCCCCCTCCAGCCCCAGATTGGGTTCGTGACAACCTCGTCTATGCCTGCCAACGATCTGCATTCCTCCACCCACCAAATGAAGCCTTCATCAAGCAGCTGAGCAAGATCAAGAAAATTCGCGAATTAACCCTCGACGAAATCGGAGTACGCGCCTACAGTACCTCTATCGCCGCCATCGCCGCATACCCGTACAAACTCCAATCAGCAAAGGAAGTCCAATCCCTCCCAGGCTGCGAAAGCAAAATCGCAATTCTCTTCTCAGAATTCAAACAAAGCACAAACGGCGCCCTCGAATCCGCCACCCAGCTAGAAACAGACCCAGTCCTCAACATCCTCAACGAATTCAACAACATCTGGGGCGTCGGCGCCAAAACCGCCCGCGACTTCTACTATCACTACCACTGGCGTAGCATCGACGACATCATCGAGCACGGCTGGCCCACCCTCTCCCGCGTCCAGCAAATCGGCATAAAATACTTCGACGAATTCCAAACCGGCATCCCCCGTCCCGAAGTCGAATCCATCGCCTCAACCATCCACAAACACGCCGAACGCGTCCGTCCAACAGCCAACTACGACAACAAGGGCATCGAATGCTGCATCGTCGGCGGCCACCGGCGCGGCAAGGAAGTCAGCGGCGACGTCGACCTCGTCCTCACCCATCGCGACGACAAAGTAACACATAACCTCATCTACGACCTCGTCGCCAGCCTCGAGCAGGAAGGCTGGATAACACACACCCTAGCCCTGTACCTCACCAGCTCGCAGCGCGAGCAACAGACACTCCCCTACCGGTACGAACCGCCGGGCGGCAAACAGCGCTTCGACACACTGGACAAGGCCCTCGTCGTCTGGCAGGATCCGCACTTTGATGCCAACGAGAATGATAGTAAGAACCCCAACCCGCACCGTCGTGTCGATATCATCATCTCCCCCTGGCGCACGGTGGGATGCGCAATTGTTGGCTGGACGGGGGATACCACGTTCGAGCGCGATCTGCGCCGGTACGCGAAAAAGGTGCATAATTGGAAGTTCGACTCGAGTGGGGTGCGGACGCGGAGCACGGGGGGCGAGGTTATTGATTTGGAGGGGGCAGGGGAGACGTGGGAGGAAAGAGAGAGGCTGGTGTTGGAGGGGATGGGGGTTGGGTGGAGGCCGCCGGAGGAGAGATGTACACGATGAGGTGGGTTTACTGGTGCATAGTTATAGGATGGGATGGATGTTTTGTGCAGTGTAACTTGTTTTTGTTTTGTATATGATTTTGATTCATGGGTTATATCTCTGTGGAATACGCGTGGCATGCAATGTATATACTTAGCAATATGACGAAAAACAAACGAATGAAAACGGCCAAGGTAACGAACTATATACTTCTCATATCCATCATTATTTGTTTTATGTTCACCAAATCGCGGCAACAAAGCTGAGTGAGAAAACCCCGTCGAAAGCGATATTACAGCGAGGATACGATAGAAAGAGTATATATAAAACAAAAGCAACTATATAAACAAAACATTCAATACCAATCAAGCAGCCGATGAAAAAATCATGAGAAAATACAATATTGCTCATAACTGCACAACACATCATTTAAATAATCAATCCCTCCAAAAGTACATACATAAGAGGAGAGAGCTAGCTCATGGGCCGAACAAAAAATCAACAACTAACGAGACGGAAAATATTTAAATTAAAAAACAAAAATGTGAAAAGGAGGCGAAGAACAAAAACGGGAAATTGAAACGCAATACAAAAACAAGCAGAGCAAAAAGGCAAAATCCCCACTAAATAACGCTGATGTACTATACTAATAAGATTCTCATTTCTGCAAAAAAGGACACAAAAAAAAACAACAAAAGAAGTAAATCAAACAACAGGCCTCGAACTAGCCATCTCCCCATAACGTCCTCTAGATCTTGTGGTATCATAAGCATTAACAACTCTCATCTGCCCACCCTCATCAGCCTGACTAAACGCATAACCCCTCTGCTTCCGCATGCGCTGTACCTGGCGAACCTTGCGGATCGCCTTCTGGAACTGCTCCATGCGCGGCCTGTAATCCTGCACATTGTACTTCTGGATCTCCTGCACGTGGTGGTAGGTTTGCGGGTAGTACATGCGCTTCATGTATTTCCAGGCGAAATCGCGCAGGAGGCAGAGGCAGGGGAGGACGACGGCCATGAGCCAGAAGACTGGGGAGCTGAAGAGGTTGGGGATTATGCCTTCGTATTCTGTGGAGAAACCGGAGCCGATGTTGGGGGCGGCATAGGCGTAAATCGGGAGGAAAGCCATCCAGATTATCATCGAGCCGGGGATGGCGATGACTGTGTATTTGGTCCAGATATTTGTGACGAGGGCGGCCTTTCCTAGGACCGTTGCTAGGACTGCGGTGTAGAGTGCGGTGCCCCAGAACCAGTGGCCGGCAACCTTTCCGTTGCCTAGTTTGAGATCGGAATAGAAGATTGCCTGGGAGACAAAGTAGGCAATAAGAGAATGGTAGAAGCCGTTCCCAATCCACGACCAGAAACTGTGCATTTTGAAAAAGACACCTTTCTGGCCCAGCTGATAAAGCTGAGGGTATCTGTCGAGAAGGCGGGCGGAGATAAACTGGTCAAAGATACCCATAGCGAAGGGGGGAAGAACAGTGAAAAAGACGTTATAAAAGGACAAAGTCCAAGATTCGTAAATAACCTGGCCGGAAAAGGAGTTCTGAAACGAATACTACACATTGTAACGTTAGTCGCGGTGACCAGTTATAAGAGAGGAGAACAACTTACCCAGAATTGCGTCATATATAATGCAATATTTTTATAGAAGGAATACAAGATGACCTTGGAAATGCGCTGATAACTCCACGCACCGTGAACAAGAAGTAATTTTCGAAGGAAACGGAATTGAGCGATGGCTACGTCGGCGCTTCGGGCTGCTTGTAGACCTTCGACACCACTGATACCTACGCCTACATGGGCGGCCTGGATCATGGAAACATCGTTGGCGCCGTCACCAATGGCAAGAAGCAAGGCTTTAAGGTGGCGCTTGACAAGCTTGACGACAAGAGCCTTCTGAAGTGGTGATACACGACTAAATTTGGAGTAAGTGGGAATTCCATAAAAACAATGCTTTTCGGGGTACATACCAGCAGATCACAGCCTTACACATGACAGCCAAATCCAAAAACAGTTTCTCCATATCCTTCTCTAAAGCATACGTAAGAGATTTGCCGTCGATAATCAACGCCAAGGTCTCGCTATCTGAGGATCCCGCCTGGCTGCGGACTTGTTGCAGCTTTTTCGTCAAGTTTTCTCTTGTCGCCGGCGCGCTCTCTTCGTTTACGATCAACAAGGCCATGTCCTCCGAAATCAGTTTGCAACTCATACCAATGTTGATGGCAGTTTCCTGTCGGTCACCAGTCAACACCCAGACTTTTATACCCGCGGTTTGCAAGGTATGAATGGTATCTGGGACGCCATCCTGTAGTCTGTCCTCAATAGCTGTTGCTCCAAGAAGGAAAAGATCCTTTTCGATAAGCTCAGCCGCCTTGTCAAGTTCGTCAGCTCTGTTCCCACTGACGGTGGTTGCTGCCTTGTCAAATATTTGCCACCACTGGTTGAACTCCTCGTCTGGAATTTCCCTCATCGCGAGACAGAGTGTTCGAAGACCTTCGGAGGCATATTCTTCTAGATGCTGAAGGGTAACATCGACGGTTGGGTTATCAGCATGCAAACGTTCCAGGATGACAGTGTCGGCTCCCTTGGTGTAAATTCTGATTTTCCCATCTGGGCATCTGAAAATAGTGGACATGCGTTTTCTGGTGGAGTTGAACTCGCAGACGGCGAGCAATTCATATTCTTGGTCTTCGCCGTTGACAGAAATGATAACTGATCTGGGCCGTCTGTTTGTAAACCGATATCCCATCATCACTGCTCCTTCAACAAGCGCTCCTTCATCGGGCGACGCGGCCTGGTATTTGATTTCGCCGGGCTTTTCGTCCTTTCTTTCAGGAATGACAGTGTGACAGGTAGAAAGGAGAGTAAGAAAGTGGTGGATCGCGGTCCGGCTGGGATGCGATTTCAGATTCTCATTGAGCTGCTTGAAATCGTACATTCCCATCTCTGCGTCGTCGCCATCCACGACTTTTCGGTCTTCTGGCACGACTTCGGCATATTGAATGCCGCCAATAGAGCACTGTTTGAACTCCATCATGTTGCAAGTCAAAGTACCTGTTTTGTCGGAGAAAATGTATTCGATCTGACCTAGCTCTTCAACCAAAGAGGAAGTACGGCATGTGGCGGGAGTATCGGTTTGGTCGTAGTAAATATCGAGATCGGAGTTTATAAGCCACGCGTGGTAGTACTTGACGATTTCTATGGTTACGAAAAGCGATATGGGGACAAGATTTGAGTAAAGGACCCAATATGTGAAGATGTCAGAGAAGAACTGCGCAGCCGCATTGACATGGCCGTAATCCAAGTAGATAAGTTTGTCAGAAAACTTCATCCGGACGACCAAATCTCCGATCGAGCTGACCAAGCTGAGAGCAACCAAAATGCCGACAAGCATGAGAATTTGCATATTAACCATGCGTTCAACAGCAGTTCTTTTTATCGGGGTTGCAGTTGCGTTTCTCATGAGTTTCGTTTCATGTCCGGTAAAAACGACGATTCCGTGAATCCAAGGGGTGTTACGCAAAGTAGCGCCTCGAAGAAGCAGTTGGTCGGGAGCAAGGGGTAATTCCTTTTCTCCTCCACCAGCCTGCATGGTCAATGTCGCCTCATATGTGTATAGGCTAGAATTTGGCTGTTCGGATTTGACCCTTCCTGTCAGCCTACTAAGCTCAGAGGAGCTTACAAGATCCGCAGTTTCCGGGATCGCTTGTTTAATTTTTAGGTTGGTTTCCCCGTCCAAGTTTGCAGTTTCAATATAGCAAAGGCCTTCGGGCTCAGAACTAGCCAATAGGACAAGGTCAGCGGGGAACGGCTCTTCAGACTCCACTCGAACGATATCACCAACTGCGACGTCTACCCATTTGGTATCCTCAAAGTTTGAGCCCCTGAGGACCCGTGCCCTCGAGAAATTGAGACTCTTATCCGAGCTTTTCCGTTTATAATCCTCAACCAGCTCCTTGATTGCAGATACCAACAACACGATGACAAGGGGTACGATGGTGGTATATCGATTTGTAGGAGAGATGTTTGGAATCTGCTGGAGAGCAGCGGTAAACAAGAAGAACAAGTTGGCATATTTCGAAAACTGCTCGAAGAGGAATTTCGGAAGAAAGGTAAAGATGTTGTACTTGGCGGTTGATACGTGATTGTCGACGTATTTATTCGCCGCGTTAGCCGGGGAGTTGTTGAGCAAGATGACACGAGGACCCAATGTTGACGGATCAATCTTCTGCCTCCCGAATCCAAATTTGAAGTCTCCGGCACTGAATCGTTTCTTGCGCCTAGAAGCTCCCATGTCTTCCTCCGTTCCCGCAGTATCGACTCTGGCACCCCTGGCACCAGCCTCAGTTAACGGCAGGTCCATTTCCGAGTACTGCGGGCCCATTCCTAGCATATTTTTGGCCTTTCCCACCAGTCCTCCGCCCAGGCTGAGGATGCTGTTCCGATCCCTCGCCCGAGCATCTCTAAGAGGCATAGCACCATCCATCTCGTTCCGGCCATCGTAGTACCCTTGCCCTGGCCGCTCATCATCAAAATCGTCTAGGTCGGAATATCGTTGGTAGTTATGTAGGTCTGAGGTTTGCGAATAGGTGCGGTATACATCGCCTTCTCCGTAAAAGCGGTTGGGTCCGGGTTGCGGGTGCAGGCCGGCCTGAGCTGGTTGGGGCGCACCTGCGCCCGGCGCAGGGCCTCCGCCGCCGACGAATGCATCATAGGACACGGATGGTCTCGGTTGGGGTTCATCTGAGTCCTCAATATTGTATCGTTGGAGGAGGTGGTCGTCATTCACGGGCGGCCGTTGCCCGGTGTTGTATGGAGAGGATGTGTCTTCGAGCGGGAGGCCATCGTCGTTTCCAGGAGAGGGACGACGGCCGGGAGGCCTGCCACTGGTCATGTCGCTGCTCAGAGCGGCGAAATCACCGGGAGATGGTTGCGATGTTGTGGTGACGAAGCATTGACAGTGGCTGCCGGAAGGTCTGGGTTCGCGGCGGACGGGAGAGGTCGATCAGCAATAGCTGTTTACGGGGATCTCCAGCTCTGGAATTTGCAGTAATAGCAAGGTAAGCATTCGACAGCAGCAGAACAGCGAGATGTCGTCAAGAGTCGACAGTGCTGGTCCTTGGATGTTTTTCGTCGTCCAGTGAGGCTTAGCCCGGCCTGCGCTGACCCAAATCCACAGCCGCAGTACTGTCACAACGGTATTACCAGTACAGTACCGTCACTGACCAATCGGCAGGCTCCGTTTCTGAGGGCGTCGCAACGGCTGGCGGTGTATCGTAACAGAATTACATACAGCTCCCAGCCATCTCTTACTATTTTATTACTTTATTTACTCAGCAAATGGGACAGGATAGTGTGTTGCGCTCCAATTGAAGAGCTCAGATTTAGGGCTTAATACGCGGGTTGCAGGAAACGGAGTCCATGGTGAATCCCGTTTTGTCTTCTGACTTTGTATCAGAGGGGGTTTGGTATTTTTGATATAAAACTCTCCCGGCTTTGTTTCAGCCACCACGCGGCAAAGGGAATATGAAGAGTTGTTATATTCCTCATAAAGAGCCCGCCACTCTTAAAAGTCTTCTAGTTGTTCAGCAGCAAGCGGTGTTTGTGTTGTGCAACTCTCGCCCAAATGGCAAAGACCCTTGTATAAAAATAGACGGCCCCATTTTGACCCCTATGCCAAGAACAGGGATGATATGGGATGAGAAGTACACCATGTGTAAACTATACAGAATTACAGAGGCAGGCTCGCGGCTTTCTCCCTTCCTGCATAGAAAGCTCGGGCGTGTCTCTGTAATTCTGTGTATAGTTTACACTTGGTGTATCTGTCCTTCCCAGCAGATAGCCAACCTATCCCTGTACATATCCAAGAACACCCGAGGGAGGACATCATAAAACCAAATGCAGAGTCTATGTTTTATTTCCGAGCCCGTACCCATAAATATGCGCAATATAGTACAACCGAATCGTGATCAGACATGAATAAAAAAAAGAGTACTCCGTACTAGGGTCATTATCTTTCATTGGCGGCGCTTGATTCAGCGCTCTTGCGTTTCTGCTCTCGCACCTTCAAATCTTCCTCCAACTTGCTAGAGATGAACTTGCTCATCTCCTTGATCTTGCCCAGCGCCACACTTGAGCACGAAACCATGCTCAGTGGGTCTGCCGGGGTCCCGTCGGGTTTCGTATAGAGGGCAATCTCCCCAGTCTTGTCAAGAGCAATGATGACGTTGCCTTCACTGACAGCCTCTTCCTTCGTTGTCGCGTCGAGGACGATGATTCGGCCCTCGTCGTACAGGCTAAAGGTAACGGAGAGTGGGAGTTTGGTGAGATTTAATGGTGATGGGACTTTTTCTTCTGGACTGTAGACTGTTACCCGCCCTTCGCGAACGATCGCTTCTGGGAGCCGGAAGTGGAGGAGGGCTGTCATGATGGCAAGACAGCAGCTATCGACCAGTCCTCCGTCGGAGTCCACGACATGTACATCCGCCCGGACTTGCCAGCAGTTTGAGCCCGCAGCTATGCATAGTGATTCGGTGTCGAGTGCATTGGATCGCCGAATTATTCTGTCTAAGGTGCGAGAGAGTTGCGTTTCCAGCTCTGATTGTCTATATGCGGAGTAACTGGTATTAGCCTCAATTGCTTACGGAGTATGAGAAAAGAGGGTCGCAAGGAAGTAAACAAACATACCTCCCCGTTTCATGACCAGCAGAGGCCATATCGTTAAGTTCCACAGCGACAGTGAAAATACCGTCGTTCTCCCGCTCCGCGCGGGGCATAGTCACCTCCGCAGAAATGCGCACAATGACGCTGGCACAAAGTCAGTTCCGGTCGTCATGAGTAAAACTGCACAAAAGTAACGGCTTATAAAGGGCCATCCGGGGCAGCACGAACCTCGTCTTGCCCAACTGGACCTTGACATGGCCATATTCATCTCCAAACGACACGCTCAGCGGGCGGAGCTGATCCAAGGCACGGCCATCGAGTCGCACGTTTTGACGGAGCGCCTCCAAGATAAACGCGCGCTCGTTGGCCGAGATATCAGCTTCCTTCGGCATGCTCGGATATTTCTATCCAATGTTCCATGAGCAAGCAGCCAGAGAGTAATAATTGGATATGGAATAAATCATCAAGCAGTCGGAGCTCAGTTGGTGACCGGATAAATATTGATGCGGGGAGTCTGTATGACTAAGCATCTATTTCTTGGCGCTTCTTTCCTCCCCATATCACAGCATCAGGTTGAGAGTTGCGCAACAACAGCGATTAACGACACCATTTGCCTGTGCGATTTATTTCGGTTTCCATTTTGACGCTTGTCTGTATCTTCATCATGACTACAGGTATGTCAAGCACGCGCGCTTTTAACGGAGACATCGCTAACTCTGCACAGCTCACAGACCTACCTTCGATCCTGTAAGCTCCCATAACAACCGTCGCAGCATGATAAGAGACTCACATTTTCAATAGGCTCGGGGAAAGGAGGCACTAAGAGGGCCCGCTTACCATCAGCGTCTTCTACCTGCATATACACATCTCAAAGTCAGGTAAGCGTCGCATGTCGCAGATTCCAAGCTGTCCACCTCCCTAACCTCTTTGACGCTCAGACAACCCGGCCAAGGCGGTGATGCAGACACAGAAGTGCGCGATCTGAGAGCCGAACTCCTCCAAGCTGAGGCTGCACATTTCGCCAAGGTCAGGGGCATCCCGCAAGATCAACAACAACAACCGCCCTCCGCAATAGAACCATCCCCGCCGAAACGGCAGCTCGAAAATGGGCCGGGCGAAGAAGCAGAAGACACAGAAATGGAAGACCCGGACGCCAAGAGGCGACGAATATTGGAAGAAACTCGAGATATAGATGCAGACTCGGGCGGGTCAGATAGCGATAGTAGCGAGGAGGACAGCGACGACGATGAGGACGAAACGGCGGAACTGATGCGGGAACTCGAGAAGATCAAGAGGGAGCGCGCGGAACAGAAAGCAAAAGAGGAAGAGGAAAAGGAAGCGCTGGAACAGGAGAAACGCGAAGTTGATATCGCGCGGGGCAATCCGCTGCTTAACCCGCAAGATTTCAATGTTAAGCGGCGATGGGACGATGATGTTGTGTTTAAAAACCAAGCGAGAGGCACGGAGAACAGGGGCAAGAAGGAGTTTGTCAATGTACGTTGGTTGAGTTTCCACAACTGTGCGAGAATTGAAACTGACAAATGTTTGTTTAGGACTTGTTGCGTTCCGATTTCCACAAACGATTCATGGTATGTCCTGTCACCCCAGATGGTTATCGAATCCTGGTTATTAATGATCCCTAGTCCAAATATGTCCGATAAGCACATTTTGTCCCAACAAGTTTGCGGAACCGTGTCGACTCTGAGATCGATCCATTGTAGTCATGTTACGAAACGGCCGCCCGTGCATATCGTATAGTATGATTCCCGACGCGCAATTTACATGCTGTGTTGTACGGAAACCACTATCGCTACCACCCGGTTAATATGCCATCCGGGCTTGCAGTCATAGGGATCCGCTGATGTCTGAGTGATGTTCTGTCGAATGAGGCCACATCCATCCCCCGCCACTCCGACACTTTGGGGCCAGTCCCTAACACAATGCAAATGGATTGCACTTGGAACCCGTAGACAATCGTATAGGCGCAAAGACGGTGGAGTTACTGGGTTATTTATGAGCACTTGAGTCTGGATTGGGTGACTGTTTATTTCCGGCGCAGCAGCATTAATGGCATATCATAGAGGTCTATAATAGTACTGCGATGGTAATTTGTTTAAAACTCTTTCATCTCCGCCAATATTTTCACTGTCTTCGAACTACTCATAGTAATCAAATCCCATCAAGAACAACTTCCATCCATACTGCAAATCGAAGTCACGTGTTCTACAGCTCTCCAAAATCGCAGAAGTAATTACCAGCTTCCTCCACATGTCACTTCTCCCGCATCCAACAAACAATCCATTCCCTTCTCCCCGTCGCATCTGGCCGCCAATCCGCCGCCATGGACCCCCAGCAGCCAACTTCGCGCGCACTGCACGGTAAGCAATTGTTCCATTCTCCCTTCTCCCTTGTCCCCTTGGCCCAGACACACACAGCGCATATGACGTACTTACACCAGTCACAAAATCTACTACAGCTCGAATAAACACCAACGTCACGCAGCTCCTGCAGCGGTTCGAGAATATCATGGCGACTGCGACTGTGAGTATATTGTGTTATATCATGCGCTGCGCTGCGGAAAGAGAGAGGCAAAGCTGATTGCGAAATGGTTGGTTGGGTTGGGGGGAACAGGTTGATAATTCAAGCCATACATCTACTGCTATCGAGACGTATCAGTTGGATGTTGAATCTACCGCTCTGGTTCGTCTGATTTTATTGATTCCCCGCCGCCCGCCCGCCCCTTTCCACCAAGGACGCATACGTAGTTGGTTCGCATGTTACGAATGGAATGCGCCAGGAAGAAGAAGAAGGAAAGAAACTCCAAACTAACGATTCCGCATGATTAAATTCAGATCCGAGCTGCAGAAGACCTACTCTCTCTAACGCGCACGATGAAGGAGACGTGGCTGTTTGGGAAATTGGAGACGTTGGGAGAGGATGAGCGGGATGTGCAGAGGCGGGAGGGGCTGGAGAGGGATGCGCTGGCGGTGAAGGAGGCGATTGAGAAGGGGGCGGGGTTGAAGGGGGAGGGGGAGGGCGGGGGGTGATTGACTGGTGAGATCGGTTTGGGGGGGGGGAGGGTGGTGGGGTGAATCTGGTGGTTATATGGGTGGATATGGGGGGTGTATTGGGAAGATATGCGGTGTTTGAAGGTATGCTGGAGTTATGTGCTGGGCGTGATTTATTGGAGCAAGCGGCGCAGGGGACTTTTTTATTATTTTTTTATTTTTATTTTTTAGACTTAGATATAAGCATGAGATACCCCGAATGACATATTTTAAACCATTGACAGTGTATTCAATAACGTTGTGCCGCATACATACTCACCTCAGAGCTCGAGCTTTCTCCCCCACCACAGCTAGTTAGCCAAGTGAAATAAACATCCATCCCACCACCACCACCACAACTCCCTCCTCTCCTCTCCAACACCACACCAATTAATCCCGCCTCTCTGACACACCTACACCTCACCATGTCCACAACACCTCCAAACCCCATCTCTACAACAAAAACCACAACCACAACCACAATGCCACCGCGCCCGCACCTCCCCACCACCACCACCCTACCCCCCCTAACCCTCATCGTCGCAACAACCCCCATAACCCCCATAACCACCCCCAACACCCCCTCCTCCCCCCCCCACCGCCGCCTCGGCATCGGCCACGCCGGCACCCTCCCCTGGCCCCGCATAAAATCCGACATGACATTCTTCTCCCGCGTCACGACGCGTCCCCCACCACCCCACGAAAAAACAAACTCCATAAACGCGGTAATAATGGGTCGCAAAACATACGACTCACTCCCCGCGCGCTTCCGCCCGCTCCCCGGCCGGGTGAATGTTGTCATCACGCGGGACGTGTCGGGGAGGGAGAGGGGGAGGGTTGAGGGGGAGTGGAGGGCGGCACGGCTGCGGGAGCGGGAGAGGGAGAAGATGAAGAAGGAGAAGGAGGGAAATGGGGGGCGGGGAGGTGGTGTTTCTGTACCTAGTGCTACTACTACAACGACACAATCTCAATCCCAGTCTGCACCCGTGCCTGAAGCGGCGACGGACGAGCAAACGCAAACACCCGACATCCTCATCTCCAACAGCCTCGAATCCGCGCTCAGCGCACTAGCCGACGCGTTTAATCCCGCTCCCCCCGGAGGGGGGCCGGGGAAGCTTACGCGTGGCGGTCAGCGGCGGTTAGGTGCTGTGTATGTTATTGGTGGGGCGGAGGTTTATGCTTCTGCGCTGCAACTGGGGAAGAGGGAGGGGATGAGGATTGTGATGACTGATATTCGGCGGGTGGGGGAGGATGGGGATGGGGATGGGGATGTGGAGAATGCGGTGGATGGGTATGAGTGCGATACGTTCTTTCCGGTTGGTGGGGAGGAGTTGATGGGGGAGGGGGGTGGGTGGAGGGGGGTTGGGAGGGGGGAGTTGGAAGGGTGGGTTGGGGAGGAGGTTGGGGAGGGGTGGGTGAGCGAGGGGGAGGTTAGGTTGAGGGTTAGAGGGTTTGAGAGGGTTGAGGTTTGATTTGATGGATGGATAGATGGATGGGTTGGTTTCTGGTTGGTTGTGTGGTTAGGAGTTGGGTAGATGGTTTTGGTTTACTTTATTTATACCTAGCTAGCTAGGCTTTGGGATGTTACTTTATAATTATACCTAGAGTTGTTTACAACCAATTGATTGATTGCCTTGCTGATGGCGAGTGCTTTGAGGATTCCCTATTCAGCTTAAACAGGAAGAATAGCCTGCAAGAACATTTCGCAGTTAGGTTCAATCGTAACAGATCTACTCATAACCGACTAAAAGACATGTAAGGGAACTTCCCCCCATCATATATCTTATCTATCCATCTATGTATTCATTCGTCCATCCATCTTCAATATATCCCCTACATATAAACCCCCCCCCCCCCCCCCAACAAAAAGAAAAAAAACCAAAAAAACACACAAATAAAAAACTCCAAAAAAAAAAAAAAAATGTAAAAACAAAAAATGGTACCC
>JANTQI010000015.1:220605-233126 GCA_032988985.1 Emmonsiellopsis sp. PD_5
TCCCCCCACTATAAATTTTATCTTACCCCCTTATTATTCATTCCTCCCACCCTCTTTAAAATTACCCCCCAAACAAAACCCCCCCCCCCCCCCATCCAACAAGAGGCATACATGCATAATAACCAGCATATCTAAAACTCCGAAAAAAAGAACAGAATGTATAGACACATATATGTGCCACCGAACGAGGCCAGAAAACACAAAATAACTAGACGAGTAACGGGATGAGAACGCGATCCCTGGTAACACCTGCTATGCTTGGTGAGGTTTGAAAAAAGGGGAGTAGAGGCAGGAATAGTAAACCAAACTGACAATGGAAGTGGGCAAGTTAGCTGACAGTGTTGGTGCTGCGCAGCCGGCCATACCGCCTCAGATATTTCACTTCCCCATATGTATCCGCCAAGTCTAATAGACGAGGCACAAGGGGGGTGGGGGCGATGGAACGGTTCAACTCTCGCCGGGGGATAGGTGGGAATGCAGTCAACAATATAACAAAAAATGCAAATGGCTAAAACAAAATATGCATGAAATGTACAAAAAGAAAAAGGGATAACCAACAGCAAAGAATTACCAGAAAGCTCAGCAATGCACACGCCTCACAACTGAATAAAAAAGGAAAACAACAGCATGTCTTGAGAATCTAAGTGGAATGAGGGCAATTCATCCTCGTGCCTTTTTTCATATTTTCTTTCATCTTCTTCATTCACCGGTTCTCGGACGCTTTCTCCTGCTCCTTCATAAACTTGACAAATGACTTTTTGTGTAAAAGACCGGCATACTGTCCGTTACGGAGGACACACATGTACCGTAGGCCTAGCTTGACGAAGCATTGGTATACAAGATTTATGGGGGAGTGTATATCCAGTGCCACAGGTGCCTAGTAAAGTTACGTCAGTATGTGAATCGCAAATAGCAAAGAACGGGACGGGGTGGAGATCATACCGGGTCAATGTAGGGTGTAAAATCAGTAGGGCTAGCTGTATCATCTCCCTGCGAACTGCTCCAATCCGCCCACGAGGTATCCACAGACATTAAACACATCGCCTCTTCTTCGTTCTCCAGTCTGTCGAGGGCGAATTCTAGCTCAGGAGCCGGGATCAGGCCGACAAGGATATTCCTGCGCAGAATTGGTAGGCCGCCATCTAGCTCTCCAGCCATCAAGAGCATATCAAGTTTTTCACGTAATTCCATTGCGGGTACCACGGGGGAATTGGATATGTCGATAATACGGTTCTTCCTAACGCGAGGTACGATCTCCTCTAATTCAATGTCGGATATGGGGTGTAGTTTATTGTCGAGAAAGGGATACGAATTCATATCGGTAAGGAGATCCTAAGGCCGTAAGCATCCGAGTCAGTTATTGGTGGTGGAGAAATACTTACATATATACTTAGTGGTTCCATAGCATCTGCAGTCCATTTTGCACAGAGGATAGCAAGGGAGAAAGGGAGCACATGGTCGAGACTCCCCGTTAATTCAAACAGTATAACTACCAGTGTCAGGGACAGTCGGGTGACTCCGCACATCGTTGAGCCAGCAGCGATAAGGGCGTATACCCCCGGATTCACGCACGATAGCGCATCCCTGGAGCTGGGGCAACTTCCAAAAAGGAACGAGTTCGGGAAGTGATATACGAAATATTGGGCAGTATGTCCAACAATTCTCCCCATCAAACCTCCCACGACCATGGACGGCACGTATATTCCGGCTGGCACTTTGATTCCAAACGTTATAATAGTCAAGATACTCTTGATAACAAAAGCAATGACGAGGTAGCGAATAACTTCTCCGATTTTGTCTCCGGTTGGACACAACCCTGTTCTTGACTCGGAAGAGGTATCGCATGGGCTAGCTAGTTCAAAGAGTAGTTCGGAAACAGCCAGTTTGGTATAGCGATTCCAGAAGCTAGCCAACCCTGTTATCAGAGCAACCAAAACTACCTCCAGTAGCGGCCACCGCTTGATAGCCGGGATGCGACGGAATGATTGTGCCCAAAGTTTTGATGCCTTGATAAAAAGTGCACCCGCTGCACCACCAAGAACTCCTAGCAGCATGAAAATAAAGAGTTCGAAAACCTCCCAGTCAGATACATAGCGGACCTGGAACAAGACAATCTTGCCCGTCCCATATGGGTTGAGGAATTTAAGCGAGAGAGCGGCAGCCTATTTGGAGTCAGCAGCGACCAGAAAAGGTTGGAGGTGGATAAACTTACGATACAACAAAAGAATGTCCGAAAGAGGGTTTTCGGAGGGAAATAGTAACTACGAGCAGGGTTGTTAGCCAAATGCCTCCGTTGTTTCATTATTTCATTTAACACTCACCTAACTTCTTCGAGACTGAATAAAACGCCGCCAATAGGGGCACCAAAGGCAACACCAACACCACTGGCGGCGCTAGCGCTGAGCACCTCTCGTCGTTTTCCATCGTTATAGTGGTATTTTGAAAAGATTCGACAAGATATATTTCCGATAGCCGTGGCAATATGTACGTAGGGGCCTTCCTTTCCGACACTCAACCCCGATGCCACGCTCAGAACAAGAGCGAATGTTTTGACGACCAATGTTTTGAATCCTAGATATCCGTGAAGGACGAAGCCGCTGAGGATGACCTTGACCTCTGCCACTCCACTCCCAGCAGCGGAGTAGTACACCATGGGTGGTGCTACTATTTCCCTCTGCGGTGAGCGATTCAAGCTTGCGTCCGTCTTTCGACCACGCACGGGGGGGCTGCTGGACGCACTCACGTCGGCCCCAAGGTCCTCATCCAGCGTAGATAAGGAAATAGACGACGGTACGACCGTCTTGGTGACCAGTGTAAGGACACATGAAGCTGCGGCAAGAACCACGGCCCAGAAAACAAAAGCGGCGAAGTCGATCCATTCTCGATCGATAGTGGAAGACTGAAGAATCTCAGACCACGATAGCCATGCTGGGCAGTCTTCTTCAGTTAAGCAGCACCTTCGTCTGCTGAAAAACCAGCTCTCTGTACAGAACCCTTCCTTGATATCAAACATTGCATTTTCTGTCACATCCACAAAGTAGGCGACGCAAGCAGTTAAACATCCGATAACTGCAACCAAGATCCATCCTTGAGCACCATCCAGCCAGGCTAATATTCTTCCACGGATATCCTTACGACTTCGCAGTTGTCGGAGCCTTATGCCATCCGCTATGCTATCATGCACCCAGTCCGTGGACGTGAACTGATCGTACCACACCCGATCATCCAAAAACGAAGTTCCCATCGACGACTTTGAAAAGTCTCCAGTATCCGTCCTCGTCCATTCCGCGCCGTTCTGGTTAAATCTAACAGCCTGGGAGTTTGCTCGACTATGATTTTTAGGTATTCGAAGGCTACCAGTCGTACTGGGGTGTCTATGGAAGCCGTCTGGCCGAGGAGGTATCGAGGTATATGTACGCGAACCATCGCCACTAGCAGCCAGGAGTCCCGTCCGCTCGTCCATCTCCTGGAGCCGCCGTGGCAGACGACTCCGAATATCTAGCTCTGAAAACCTGGTGGTCTGGTCCCGACGACTGGACGGGGAGGGTGGTGAGGTCAGAGTAACTCGAGGATTATCATCGTAATCACTATCATCGTCGTCTGCCTGGCCGTAACCGGTTGATTGGGATCGAGGAAGCCGTGGAGGAGGCATTGTGGCTGGTGGTTCACAGCGTTGGGATTCGAATGATTCTAGCACACGTTAGCTTACAAAGCTCAGGAATGCGCAGGCAAGCAGCAGCAGGCGGCCGTAGTCAGGTGTGGATTGTCAGGCGACTGGCTGGCTGGGGGCTCACCAGGAGGAGACCAAGATCATGAAGGGCAGTACACGTAGAGCCGCGACCAACAGACCGCTGGCAGCACGTTACCGCATAAATGATAGCAGGTGGTGTAGCTAAACGACGGCTCGAAGATAGGCTTCATAAGTTGAATGTCCCGAGGAGCTGGAGGACGAGATGGCAGATTGTTGTTGGTGGGAGATGGGAGGCCGGCAAGTGCCCGCTTGGGCGATGTTGGAGCCAATGACGCCGCTAAGCCGCGCTAGTTGGCGGAGGTGAAGGACGCCAAGTTCCAACCACACAATTCCCATAGTTCCCAACAGCTGAGGAGATGAGCAAGAATTGCGAGGATGATAATGACTGGTTCCTGGGTTGGCTAGGAAATACTGCTATCATCTGGCAGTGTGCATTAAAGCTGAGAACAGCAACATGGGGGGGCAATAAACCACTGGTTACTGGTCCCAGGAACAAACAAACCGGTAGAATTCCCCGAAACCCACAAAGTCTAAAAGGATAATATATCAAGTCTATTTCTATGAGCGATACTAGTACTCACCATTCAGTGCAGCAGCACAGACATAGATGGATTCTCAATCTTCATCCTCCTTGGCCATATCAATCCCTGACATCATTTGGCGATCCCTGTGACGCAGATGCCGGCTTACTTTCGGGCCTCGCGCTTTACCCGCCAATACAACCGTAAGGAATTTCAGGAACCATGGGAGCTGTCCGTGAACAACAGAGACAAAGCTTTGCTGGGCGATGATCCTGACAATTCTCTAATAACTTGTAGCTACTATCTGATAATGCACACTCCGAAAAAGATTATATCCATAGAAGAATGGCTACGCGCATTTTCATTGGATGGAGAAATGGATATCATGTGACCGTAGTTTAGTCAGCAATTCTAATGCCAAGCCTGGCGCCAAGCCTTGAGCTAAAGGGCTTCATCTCTCCTCATCGAGACTCCAAAGCACAGGCTGACCACTGACCAGTAGATAGTATATATTGGCTGCGCATATTCATTGTATATTGTCCCTTCTTATGATCTTTCTTGCATATAACTATCTTTATTTCCGTTGATCCCCCCTTCGCGATCTTTATACACCCATCCCCGCCATTTTTTAGACTTTTTTGGATAAATCGCTGCAACCCCTGACCCCGCCATGTCCGCTACAGATCTTGCAAAGTCCGACGCCTCGTGGCCGTCTTTCGTCGAGTACGAACAATTTATTCTCTTTGGCGATTCCATCACACAAGGCTCGTGCAATCAGGAAAAGGGATTTGCCTTTGCGCCTGCTCTTCAACAAGGTTGATCCCCCGCTTCTTCTTCCTTTGTGTATAATGTCCCATGTGCCCCTCTACCACTCGACTACTCCAGTACTTTGCATTTTTATTTTGAATGCAGGCTAAGATTACGGCATTCGTGCAGACTATATAAGACGATTTGATGTGATCAATCGTGGCTTCAGGTAAATCCTCCCTGATTTCCGCTGTCGTTCATAACCATCTGACAAGCGTAGCGGATATACATCCGAACAGGGAGTCTCAATCCTCCCCCTATTTTTCCCTTCACTAGAGAAAGCAAAAGTCCGGCTAATGGTCAGTCCATCCCATCTACCTTTATTCTACTAACTTAACACAGCCTACTAAACATCATCAAACAGACCGTTTTCTTCGGCGCCAACGACGCCGTCCTCCCCGGCTTCCACCAACACGTCCCCCTCAACGTCTACGAGGACAGTTTAACAAAAATACTAACCCATCCAGCCGTCCAAGCACATGGGACCAAACTACTCCTCCTCACCCCGCCGCCTGTAAACGAGTATCAATTTTTCACCCACGGACCTGAACCTGAACCCGTCTCGCTGCAGCGGAGGGCTTCGCAAACGAAACTGTACGCGGACGCAGCCCGACGGGTCGGACAGACCCTCAATGTCCCTGTTGTGGATATCTGGACGGCATTTATGACTGCGGTTGGGTGGAAGGAGGGGGAACCGTTGGCTGGATCCAAGGAGGCGCCCCCAAATGAGAAGCTGGAGGCGTTGTTGTCTGATGGTATGTTTTGTTCCCTCGTTTTTTTTATCTTCCTTGCGGAAATAGAATAGGGGACGAAGGGGAGTTAATTACCGGGTGCTAAGTTCAAACCCTTCTTCTAATAATATATAACAGGCCTCCATTTCAACCCCCCCGCGTACAAAATCATGTACGAAGAGGTTCTCAAGGTGATTCGGGAATGTTATCCGGAATTAGCGCCTGAGGAGGTCCCTATGAACTTCCCCCCTTGGGACAGTGCCCCGAAAAGATGATATATCACTATCTCCATGTGAGATCTACTAGACCGTTAGAATAAATTTCATGATCCTTGTTCGTCTGCTAAATTTTGATATCCAGAGTCATAATTTTCTCTCATCGGTTCTCTGCAAGGCGATTGAACTAAAACGGCTCTGGGGCCATTTGACTCGTGCATCAGTTAACAGCTTGATTGCTTGGCAAAGATCTAAACTTCACTCACCTCTGTGATCTGAATACGAGGGCAGGTAGCTGCCTGCCTGGATCTTGAAGAAGAATGAGCAGAGTCCAGAAGAGCTTCCACAATGAAATCCAAAGCATACCCAAACCATCCCGCCCAACAAACATCCCCTACCAACCTGAAATCAAGCAAATTTCGCCTACTGCGGGGCCAGAATGAGCTCCCGAACACCGCAGCCCCCCATTAGTCCAGGTAGTGATGAAAGCACCAATTCCACCATCCACCAAATAGCCGCCCAACCTTCCCCCCTCAGCCACCAAGGAAAATGGAACCTCGCACTCCCCCTCGAACTCTCCATCCTCCACCACCTCACCTCCACCCTCAGCCACTCCCACCCTCTCACCCTCCTCCGCAAAACCTCCATATGAAGGTTTCATGATTTTATGTTTGCATTTCAAGTTCTTTTATGAAGATACGACGGGATACTACTAGTACTATTGATACCCGCAGGACAGTTACAATATGCGGCGCTTATGGCTTGTTATAATTGGTGGATCTGGAGCTTGGCGCTATCAACTTTATTTTTAGGCGCGCGGTAACTGGCATCCAGCGTTGCCATTGGTCAACTTCCTTCCCAGTCCTCAACCTCCATCTAGGGCTCTTTCTCACAAGTTCCTAAATCGCCAATACGCAGCCATAACATCTCTGGATATACCTCTCCTTTTCACTCCTTCCAACGCATCCTGTCTCCAACTTCGCGCTTGGTTACATTCATTCCCATTGCTCCGGGAATGTCTATTTTCCTGTCTTCCTTCGACTAGTCGCCGTCCTCGAGTCTACTATGGTGAATCTAGCTGTATACCCGGGTGGGGGGTGGGTTGTCTTGTCCCCACGGGACTTGGTATTTGAATACCTATCTATGCAGCTTCTTGCCTATTTACTCTGACATTTCCCTGCTGGGCGTTTCAGCGTCGTTCGGTGTCTGTTTTGATTTCGTATGAACTACGGACAGGTTCATCTAGAAATGGACGGATAAACCATAAACGCTTTTTGTACTGCAAAGATATTGCGCGATCCAATGATGTGATAATGTGGGTTTTTTTTGCAAACATCAGATATGATGTCGCTACTGGAGAGGCATCTAAGTGCATAACTATAATTCCAAGATTGATTGGCTCAAGGATGCATCCAAGCGGAGGTAAGTCATGCATAAATACCCATTTCTTAATGGGTATTAACCAAATCACAGCATTGCCAATGCAAGTCTCACTCTTCATAAGGGTCCAACAACCCGGATTCGAAAGGCCTCGACAAGCTGATTCATACTACGCAGGTTACTCGGTACCCTTATTATCAAGGCAATATTGCTGTTGTCAGAAAATTTCACCGGGCAATCTACCCTCTGGTACTGTCGATAGAGATGGAAAAGATGATATATATTGTGATATAAATAGTATTTATCAAGGTTGATCCATCACTGGCGTCGTTGTATGAAGTCCAGCAGTGTATATGAGCGAGATTCATTTCAGCTAGACCTAATAAATACCACTGCCTACCAGACCGATAAATGAAACCTAGACCAAAAGCCTTCCAGGTGACTGAAAGAGCAAAATCTATCTAGATAGGGGCGTTATGCGGGAGGCGGTATGGGGACTATAGAGGATATATATTCACAGCAGAAACAATAGTAAGAGATATTCAACTAGGACAACCAAAAATAGAAAGTGATTTATTAAATAAAATCCAAAATATATGTTATCTTATTACGCCCCTTTACCTGTAATGCGCTGCATCTGGCATGGTGTCTTGACTCTCCTGTGGTAAAGTGTTGGGTGGACGCGCTAACTTTTGCCAGATCGACCTCTCCCTCCATCATGGAATTTTATCCGCCCCAACCACCAACCACCACCACCACCACCACCAAGACGCCTCTGTTCCACACGCCATCAACACGCATCTCATACTCCATCTCCTTCTAATACCCCTTCGACCCTTTTCTTAGAATAAACACCATCTCCATCCCCCGCTACGCCACGCATTTCTCGTTGTCCGCCCGTCCATCGCCTCCGCTTCGTCACTCCTCGCTCATACGAACCAGCTAGCCCGGAACGAACAGCACGAGCAACACCAGCAATCTTCCCCTCAATACCCCTATCGTCTGCAATTCCACAATCCCCCACCGCCTCTACAACCCACGAAAGGTGTATCTCGTGCCCCCCAAGCTGCCACGTCTCTCTTCCTACCTGCTCCCGCCCTCCGCCGCTCCTGAGAACACTCCTCATCCCACCTCGTCCGGCTACCTGAAACGAACGTAATAGACGGGACTGGGGTATCTGATAACCAGGGAAAAACGAGCAACACACCTCACCTGGGCGGGCGGAGGCCTCAAGGCCGTCTCGCAGAGCCTGGCGGGAGGCGGAGAGCGAGGTTCTAGTTACATCGCCTTTGGGGATAAGTAGGGGGGTAAGACCGGTGCCAACAAAGTATTAAAGATCAAGGAAGTTATTGGGGAAAAGAAAAGAGAATTTTTTTTTACGAACGTTTCCTTATTCTGTTAAAAGGAGGTTTATTCGATTGATTGTTCTGCTCTGCACGCAACACTTGACACGATTCGCTATTCTTCGCTGGCGGGCAGGCTGCCTGTCCTTACTTACGTTCTGGACCTATCCTGTTGGGTTCATTAGAGCAGTACACGGATGCTCGAAGTTGGGAGTTAATAGTTGTCGTGGTTGTCTTCTCTCCTCCCCTTTTCCTTGAAACCCCCTCTGTCGTTTCCGTCAATACCGGTGAATATAACTTCTGGCTCCGTTGACTGGTCGTTGGGAAATGGACGCGCAATATCCGTTTGCATCAAGAGAAGATATCTGGCGTGTTCAGGAAGAGGTGAAAGAGCTGTATGCCACGCAAACCGAACACCACGACCGGATATCGAGACTTGAGCGGCGACGGGACGACGATGCGAGGATGAAGAATGTTTGGGCTCCGTTATCTCCATTCCCCGGTGGTATTAGCACCGTGCATCATCAGGGTAAGTGCAATTACAACCTTCTACACCGAGGAAGTGTGCATCCTGTGACTTCGCCAACAATTACTAACCCAACGCCTCCTTTTTAAATATAGAATCGTCCTTTAATCCGACTGCTGAGCCCTTCAAGGGGTTCGACCAGACACATCAACATGGCCTGACGAGTACTCTGCAGCTGGAAAGTGAGGAGGAACCTCGCCGTGGTGCTTCACGGGCAAACAGCGTGCGGTTCGACGAGAGTTCGATGTATTACAGCCAAGGAAACCGATCCACGACTGAGCTTCTTCCCTTGAGAACTGGCAGTGGATTGGGAAGTCATCCACTGACGGAGCGATCACTCTCTCATCGTTCTGACGGAAAACAAAGCTCCTCTGGCCAGTCTCACCATTCTGCTCGTACCAATAGCCTGGGGTTGGAGACTTCCCGTATGCTTGGAGGAGGAGGCACTGGGCTGTCCGCCACTACCCCTTTGCCACCTCCTGGGCTGTTTATTCTGGGCCCCGTTCCGTGCATCATCCGCTGCTGGCTGACAACAAACTTCTCGAACGATTCGTTGCTTTACGCTGCGGTCTGCACGGGGTCATATCGTTCCGTGATTGGCGAGAAGATGGTGCGGAAGCTAGGTCTTGAGACCGAAACAACAGAGGAGGATGGTGTGAGAATCATCAAGCTCCCAGTTTACCTGCCAGAAGCCAGCGTCTACCAGCCGTCATCCCGTGGCGGGAGTCCGGTTCCCCAGCTTCCGGCATTGACAGTTCGATTCATCGTTCGCACTTCAGACCCCAATGACAATGCTATCCAGATCTTCCTTGGAAGCGACGTCCTTCGCGCACATAATGCGGACATCCTGTTCTCCCAGGACAAGATGTTAATTGTTGATGATGAGCGCAATAAGATTTCCATCCCCTTGGTTCGTCCCGAGGACGCGTCTACTTTTAAAAGTTTATCTACTGGCCCTCAGCCTGTCGCTGCCACTGCGCGATACAACGGGACCGTTGGAGACAAAGAAAACGGGCGTCTACAGGTGAACGGGGACCAAGTCACTGAACCGTCCGTAGAAGGACGTGGTAGTGTTACCTCGCCCGATAAGACCGATACGTCCGGTTTGACCATCCGGACGTCTTCCGATTCTTTCGAAAGCCAGGGCAAACCGCGCTCCTCCATGTCCGCGCGTTTTCCCGACGATCACCTCGACAATAGCCCCGATCAAGTAAACCCAAAATCCAGCACGAGCGACCAATCCTTCGCGGCAACCTCTAATAAAACCGAAGGAAGTGGTGTTTGGGGTCCGTGGAGACGGGAGAGCAGTAAAGCCGAGGCCTCCAGCCCGTTCATGTCTGCGTATCAACGATCGACACGCGCGCGTAACATGAAGGTGCTTAAGCCCACGAAGCCCACTATCTCGTCCTCTAGACAGGTATCCAGCACCACCCCGACACCTACCGCAATGACTGCCTCGTCCGGGTTCGGCGATTTCCCGCTTCCCCGTTCCTCTGCAGAGTCACACGATACCTCGAATAGACCATCGAGTAGTAATAATGCGGGCAGCGTGAAGTCTTCTAGCGATGGAGGTAGTGCTGGTGGTGGTGGCCCCAAATCGCGCACTGCGAATCCGGTTGGCGGGGCGTCGGCGTTTGGGTGGTTGAATGCTACGCAGCGCAAGCAGAATGCGGCCGGCTCGGAGTGAGTTATTGAGGCAACGTTTTTAAGTAAGAGATGGGAATTGCATTGTGCATTCATGTAAACCTTGGCCTAGGAGGAAAACGTGGTGGTTTTACCGATGGGTATTGCATTGCCCGGATGGACTGGATGGTGGATGAAAGGGAGAAAGGCAGGGAATGATATGGAACGGGAAGGAGTAATAATTATATCAAATTTAATTTGATTTGAAGAGTATCTTGTATCTGGTAACTTCTGTAGTAAACTTGCCCTATTGTTGAATTTGCCCCTATTGTGGTATAATAAGTAGCCGGGCCAAACTTCCCCGCATCCACCCGAAGTTTACCCCAGCTTCCAAGGGCAACCCCTCACTAAACAGGAACATCAACATCAACATCAACCTCAACCTTTCTCACCACTCCATACCACCACCACCACCAAGGCTCAATATCATCCACACCCACCCGATGCCCACGGCCACCCTGCGCCTCTCACCCCGCCACTTGTATTCCCACCTATCAATCTCCCCCCTGCGCTCGGCTAGACGGGCCAGAGCCATCAGTACGGTTTCCGTGGACAGTAGCAAAGGGAAGATAAAGATGGCGAGCGGAAATGGAAATGGAAATGGGAGTGTGAATGCCAGGGCGGGGAAGATCCGTGAGTTTATCATTCTTGGTGCTGGATATATGTTGGAATGCAGCTAATGGGGGTTGATACAACTAGGGAATCCGGTGCTTTTGTATGTTGCTATCTTTCTCACCTATTTGCGATGGAAGGATGAGGACTCCCTGGGGTATTCCCAGTGGAATGACAATTGACTAGCTGGGGGGAAACGGATATAGTCAGGAACCAAAGAGACTGACTGACTGACGCCATTTTTCGTATATATAGCATCTGCGATATCCAGGAGAAATTCAGACCGGTTATCTACGAATACCCGAAACTGTGAGCAAAAAATCCAACCTAACCACCTCCCTCCCTCATCAATTAATTCGCCAACCAACTAACCAACCAAACCCCCCTCCCACAGAATCTCCACAACCCTCAAACTCCTCAAAGCCTCCATCCCCCTCTCCATCCCCATCTACGTCACAACCCAAAACCGCGCCCGACTCGGCAACACCGTCTCAGAACTAACCCCCTACCTCTCCCCCTCCACAAACCCCAACGTGCGCGCCGACCTCGACAAAACCCTCTTCTCAATGGTAACCCCGGAACTAGCCGCGTCCCTCCCCACCTCCTCCCCACTAGACGTCATCATCGTCGGCATCGAATCCCACATCTGCGTCACGCAGACGACGCTGGACCTGCTCGAGCTCGGCCATCGCGTGTACGTCGTCGCGGATGGGGTGAGCAGTTGTAACCCGGAGGAGAGGGGGTTGGCGTTGGCGAGGCTGAGGGATGCGGGGGCCACGGTGACGACGAGTGAGAGTTTGATGTTTGAGGTGTTGGGGGATGCGGGGCATAAGGGGTTTAAGGAGGTTAGTGGGTTGGTGAAGGCGGAGGGGGAGGGGACGAAGGGGGCGTTGAAGGCGTTTTGTGGGAGTAAGATTTAGGTCGGGGTGGGTTGTTGGTTGGGGGGGGGGGG
>JANTQI010000015.1:233225-271528 GCA_032988985.1 Emmonsiellopsis sp. PD_5
GCGTTTTGTGGGAGTAAGATTTAGGTCGGGGTGGGTTGTTGGTTGGGGGGGGGGGTTTCGATTATTTTGGGGGTGGGTGTGGTGGGGTGTGTGTGCATCTTTATAGGTAGATCATGTATGTATGAATGCGTATTTGGTTTATTTCAAATATAACTACCTAACTACATGTTGTTCCTTTCCTGTCGACTGTTATCAGGTGCTTGAGTTATGGAGAGGATTACCTGCCATTGCGGTTCGGTTCCTGCAGTCCCGGTTCATAAAACGAGTCTACGAAGACTTCAGTGGTAAATAGAGGAGAAAGTAGATAAATAGAACATCGTTTATCATTTTTAAATAACATATCTAACCAGGGCATGCAGATGAAAACCGCGCCCTTTTTTTGTAGGAATAAAAAAAAAAATCAATCAAGCCAAGTATAAAGATCAACCACCCGACCAAAGATGCAATAGTAAAACCCCGTCAAATCCAATGCAATGTCCGTAACCCGCTCCATAACCCCCCAAAACAACCTCACACCGGAACCAACGCAACCTTCGCCACCTCCCTAAACAAATTCCCCCCCTCCTCCCTCCCCCCCACCCACCTACCCGCCCACCCCCTCAACGCAAACAACTCATCCAACAACGCCGGCACAAACGTCCCCGGCCCCTTCACCTCCGGCTTGACCGCCGCGCGCTCAGCCGCGATTTCTAAAAGCAGCAGACTCGCCAGCACCGCGAGGAGTTTGTCGGATCTGTGCACGGCTAGGAAGGAGGCGGCCATCGTGCCGATTATGCAGCCGGTCTGTGATTGGGGGGAGGGAATGTTAGCTGGGGTGGGTTGGGTTAGGGGTTAGGGGTTAAGGGGGGGAGGATGGGCTTACGCCAGTGATGTGGCCTAGTAGTTCGTGGCCGTTGCCGATTGCGAGGACGCGCGTGCCGTCGCTTAGGTAGTCGATTGCGCCGGTTAGGAGGACGATGTTTCCTGTGTGGGGAGGGAGGGAGAGCGGTTAGTTATTGGTTTATTTGGAAATGTTTTATTTGTTAGGGAGGGGAATGGATGTGTGAATAGGGCGGATGGACGTAAAAAAGAAAACAAAAAGGAAAGAAAGATAAAACTTACTCTCCCGCTTCGCCAGGTCTTTGACCAGCCTTGCCTTTTCCTCTTCACTCAATGTACTAGGCCCGCTATCAACGCCCGTCTGTTGTCCGCTAGACCCACGGCCGCCGTAGATTTGTTTCAGCTCACTCTCGTTGCCCTTGATGAGGTCAAAATAGCCGCTGGCGAGAAGCTGTTTAGCGGTGTTGCGACGCACATCGGTGGCACCGGCGCCCACAGGGTCGAAAACTACGGGATTGCCAACGGCATTGTAGGCCTTGACACCTTCTACGTAATTCTGAAGACTGTCACCGTTTAGCGTGCCCATGTTTACGACCAGGGAGCCACCGTTTTTAGCCAGTTCGGGTGCCTCGGCGCCGTAGGCGGACATTATTGGGGATGCGCCTCTATTTGAGGGTTAGTTATGGTATATATCGACACAAGGGTTAGATGCTCACATTGCGATGGCGACATTAGCTGCGAAATTGGCAACGACGTAGTTGATCATGTTATGGCATAGGGGTCGTTTCGTAGCTACTAAATTGATCATATCCGGTACTTCGTTCAATAACAGTTCGACCTCATCTGGTCGTGGAGACATAGAAGCAGTCGTGAATGCAGGGGGTTTCGAGATGAGGTTACTGAATGTTGCCGCAGCCTCCTTTGGATTTTCCGCAGCCATTATCGCGCTTACGATCGCCACGCCATCAAGCCCTCTGAGCTCAGCTTGGGATTGATATATGACGCGTTGGACGTTGGATAGGTTAATGCCGCCAATCGCGACAGTGCCGACTTTTTCGGGCATGGTTGAGAGGAATGCCAAGATGTTCTTAGTGCCAGCTGTACCGATGATAGATTTTGTGTCGGTTTTCCTGTTTCATCATTAGCTTTGGGCCGTGTGAGGTATAATAGAGAAGACTGATATATGCGATGCGACATACGTGGGAGTAGCGAACAGCGTCCCAATTCCAAGGTAATCGGCGCCATCCTTGACCGCAGCAAATGCCTCCTCAATCGAACAAACGGTCACTCCAATGATAGTATTTGCCGGTAGAAGTTTTTTTGCTTGGGCAAGCTCTAATGTTAAGAATGCTTAGGCTGATATTCTGGTCCGACCAATAGGGGTGGGGTCACAAACTGGCGTCATCTTGTCCGATGTGGACACCCTCAGCACCAACAGCCAGAGCAACGTCGATTCTATCATTGATGATTAGAGGGACGTTATATTTTGTGGTGAGTTCATGGAGCTTTGTGGCCGTGGATATAAGAACCCCGGTGTCGCTGTGCTTGTCCCTATACTGGACAATAGTGACCCCTGAGAGTCAGAGATGAGTCAGAGTCAGCTTGAAGTTTATGTTACGAGGTTGCTGAGGGGCTTACCCCCTTGTATGGCCTGCTCGACCACATCACACAGATCTCGATTCCCTAGGATGGCAGGGGTAGAGTCTGTCACCAAATACAGAGACAGATCGGGCGTCATTTTGCAAGTGCAGATGGGTGGCTGGATAAGTTATGTTGGAATGAGGGGAAGAAAAGGAAGTGATGAAGAGAGACTGAAAGAGATTGCTGAAGGCCGGATTCAAAGAGAGTGTGTCCTTATATGGCTGTGAATGGAGGTGTTCCTAGAGAGGGCTGGCCAGCTCAGTCAGCGGCCGGCGACAGTTTTCGGCAGGGTTCATTCACTTGACGGGAGACAGCAGGATTGAACCGCAAAATGTATAAAATGTATACGGATAATCTGCTTACAGAGTAAAGCAGTACAGTATAGCGAATTGCCAGAAACCTGACGGAAGATATACCTGGATGTAGATCCTATGATGTCCTCAGAAAGGGGGATAATAGGAGAGAATATGGAAGCCGGGTTATTCAATACGGGACTTGAGAGAAAGTAAAATGTATGCCCCTGTGTACATTGCTGAATGGATATAAACAGAAGAAAGGTGAATTGACAGTTGTTGTTGTTGTCAAATAAATGAAGCAATGGTTGTCTCCTTTGTCGAAATGACATTTTGATATCACGTGCAAAGCTCACGTAATCCGGGTTCTCGCCGGCTGAGTCAGCAGGCCCCGCTTCAGGCTTGGCGAAAAAAGAAAATATTTTCTGCCAGCCGAACTTCCGTATTTGGCCACCGCCCAGCCACGTGACCCGGAACCTCATCCATCCATTTTCTTTGATTTTCTCGACTTCCTCTCCTCCACTCCACCGCATCTCTTCAGTCGATATCAACCAGCTCGTCTCGGTTGTCTCTCTGCTGCTGGATCCTGTTTCTGCTGCCTGACCCGTCCTATATCTGGTGCTGTCTTTTGCTTTCCAACGTCAACTCCGTCTTTCAGTCCAGTCCAAAGCCTCCCCGGGTTCCCTCTACGTCTTCAGCCTCCGTGCAAGATAGAGCACCTGTCTATGTATTCGCCCTACGTCAACGCTTTCGAACACCACCTGCCGCTCAAGCTGCAAACTTTTCGCCCTGTGCGAAAACCTTGTAGTTACCATTCTAGATCCTGTGGTTGAGATTCGCTTCGCCTGAGCTTCCACCTCCGCTCGACCCCTCCATCTGCCAGCAGCCACGGATACTTTCCGCTCCAAATTACAATACCCTGTATATCACGGCTCCTCTCGTGATACGCATGTCTTGTAGCAATCGCTCGTCTCTCTCCCAGGCTCTCTCCGCGTTTCGTATACTGCCCTCATTTATAGTCTTCTGAATTTTTTGTTGTTCTTCTTACCAAAATGGCTACCATCAATATCCGTCGGGTAAGATCTTGGCCTCGCCCTTTGTTGTACCTGTAAGACCAATACTAATACAAAGATGCTAGGACAACCCCGATCCCTTCTATCGTTACAAGATGGAACGTCTCCAGGCCAAGATCGAAGGCAAAGGCAATGGTATCAAGACCGTTGTTGTTAACCTCAACACCGTCGCCCAGGCTTTGGGGCGACCACCTGCCTGTAAGTAATCTATACTAGTGATACCATTCGTTGCTTGTGTCTGTGGGTAACTAACCCCTACAATAGACCTGATCAAGTACTTCGGTTTCGAACTTGGTGCCCAAGCGAATGCTAAACCAACCGATGATCGCTGGATCATTAACGGAGCTCACGATGCTGCCAAGCTCCAGGATTACCTCGATGGATTCATCTCCAAGTTCGTCCTCTGCAAAAAGTGCAAGAACCCCGAGACCGAAGTTGTCATCAAGGACCCCCGCATCATCTTGGACTGCAAGGCCTGCGGTGAACGTTCCGATGTTGATATGCGCCAAAAGCTCAGCACCTTCATTTTGAAAAATCAGCCAAAGAAGGGTAAGAAGGACAAGTCGACCAAGAAATCTCGAAGAGAAAAGAAGGGCAAAGCAGATGGAGAGACCAATGGAGATGCAAATGGCAGCCCAGGAGACAGCAACTCCGATGGAGGAGACGAAAATGGCGATGCTGCTCTCGAGGCCCACAGCGATGACGAACTGACCCGTCGCATCAAAGCCGAAGCCAATGAAATCGAGCACGACAATGAAATCGAGGATGATGACTGGGCTGTTGATGTCTCCGCTGAAGCCGTCAAGGCCCGTGCCCAGGAACTCCCTGATGATCTCAAACGCACGCTCGTTTTAGACGACGGCGATGAAGACGGCGAAGGCGAAAACGGGGCCGCCACTGCGTACGATCTGCTTGGCAGCTGGATCATCAGCCAGGCAGAGGGTTCTGAGGAGGGTGTCTCAGGCGTTAGTGATATTGATATCTACATGAAGGCCAAGGAGCTTGGCATCGAATCCAAGAACAAGACCCTCACCGTCTTGGCCCAGACTATCTTCGATGACAAAATCGTCAAGCAAATTCCTGACAGGGCTGGTATGCTTAAGAAGGTATGCATATTTCTCATTGTTAAAACTCTAAATACTATACGGTAATGCTAACCTATTTTTTTTACTTCAGATGATCACTTCCGAACGTCACCAGAAGTCGTTCCTCGGAGGAACTGAGCGCTTGGTTGGAATCGAGCGTCCCCAGCTCATCCCAAGCGTCCCCGCTATCCTCCTCGCCTACTACCAGGAAGACCTTGTCTCCGAGGAGGTCCTCAAGAGCTGGGGCTCTAAGGCAAGCAAGAAGTACGTCGACATTGCCACCAGCAAGAAGGTGCGCAAGGCCTCCGAGAAATTCCTGGAATGGCTCGAGACCGCCGAGAGCGACGACGACGACGAGGATGACGAGGAGTAGGGTTGGTGGTCTGAGGTGGCATGACGTGTATCAGTCATGCCGAGAGGAAATAGTTTGCTTCAGTTTTGCCTGTTTTTTGTTCCAATCTCTTTGTTGGTTTCGAAGTGTAACAGTTTGTTCCACACCACTGGCTCACCTCACTCTTACTTACACTTAATTTCTTGGGAGAGTTGTGAAACGGAAGCCTTTGTTTTGCTATCAGAAATTACCTGGCAATGAATCCCCACTCCTGCTTTTGTTGAAGTTCCATTGGATGAACGTTTTTTGCTCTTTTCTGACGTGTTCAGTTACCTGACCGTCAATACACTCATTTGTCAGTCGCACCTCAACCTATGCGTTACAGTGAACAATATTATACCAAGCCTTCAGTTACCGAAACCGATACTCTCCCAGTATACGTAGCACAAAATAAGTTCAATTTCCGGTTGCAGATACCGTGTCATCAGTTACGGTGGAAACTAAAAACAGCCTGCAGTAACACAGCTACATAGCAATAATTTTTCTAAAGCAGAGTACATAGACATGTCCAATCAAACTACCCCAACCATCTTCGGAATCTCCCAGCGTCCATCCCCACTCCCCATCCCACCCTTCCGCACCATCATCTCCCCTATCCTCTTCTCAATATTCCCCTCCACCAGCCTGAGCCTATCATCACTCCCACCGGCACCACCCCTCCGCCTCCCCTTTTCAAACACAAACCACGTCAGATCCGCATTCCATACATCCATAGCACGAATCGCCTTATCAAACTCCTCCTCTCCACCTCCTCCACTTGCCTCAGTTTCCATTCTCTCCTTCTCCTCTAATGTCCCCGCAGACTGACCTCTCTCCCGCCAGGCATACGTAAAATAATACTCAGGTCGATAAAACGCAATCGCCTCACCTAGACACTCACATATCTCATCACTAACATCATCCACCAGACGTACATGGGAGAGCATAGTCGTAAACAGGCCGTTTAAAGCCTGGGAGAGCGAGTTGTGCGGGGTGAATAGTTTCGAACTAGAGGGAGGCGGAGGATAACGAACACCGCCTCCCGACGTAGCCAACGGCCCTTTCTCCGTACCCAAAGACAACGCCTCCATCCCCTCCACCGCAGAAACACCAGCCCTCTGCTCCCGCTCTATCCGTAACCGCTGCCGCTCAGCAGCTTTCTCCGAGTCATGCCGCACTCGCTCCCAGCAGCGGAGGTAGAGCTTTTTCCATCGGGGAAACTCGTGCTCGAGCCGTGAGGACATGAAGTTCCCTGCTCCCTCGCACATGGCGGTGACGGTCGCGCAGGCGGCGACGGTTACGTAGGTTTCTTCGCGGATGCCGGATTCGTCGATTGTCGTGGTTCGTGGGGTTGGGTCATGGCCGGTGGTGCTTGTTGTTGTCAGAGTTGTGGAGGAGGAGTCGGAGGGGAATGTGGGGGGTGCAGTGATGCGGGCGCTGACGGATGGCCAGGTGTCGTTTATTAAGGGTAAGAATGTGTTTTCGTCGTGGGAGAGGATGGGGAGGGCGCGGGTTAGGATTGTTAGTAAGGAGCGGCGGAGGAAGGGGGAGGGGGAGGAGAGGTGCGGTGGGATTGATTTGGCGATGTTTAGGAGTAGGGTGTGCGATTTGCTGAGGGGCTTTTCATCGGGATTGTCGTTATCGGGGGGTGGGAGGCGGTCGGTTTCGGAGGCTGGGGGGGTTTCGTCTTCGTCCATGGGGTCGGGCTCCGGTTGAGGACCGTCTAGCTCCGCGGTCCAGGGGCGTTTGGGGTGGGGTGTTGGTGAGGAGGATGGAGAGGTGGAGCGGTGGGAGTGTTTTTCTTTTCTTTTTTTGAATTGACTGGCGATGTCCGCGATGCTGCGGGGTTGGTGAGGTGTTTTTAGGTGGTTGATGGATTGCTCTGTGTCTGTGCCGGTAATGGCAAGTTGTGCTGGCATTTTTGCGCCTTCGTCGACAATAGTACCTAATACCGAGAAAAGAAGCTCAACTAGCTTGGGATAACCGTGAAATGCATCAAGCACTGCAAATATCGACCCGACTAGGTCGTCAAGATACGGGATTAAGCTGGCTCCACATAACCTGACCATCATCAGCAGGACCTGCGGTGCCTGCGGCGAGATATCGAAAGTATTTAGTTTTAGTGAAACGGAGTTCACAAGGTAATCGACGTTGTCAACAAGCATCGTGCTTGCATTTGGGTAGTTACATGCTCCCGTCAGGATATTAAGACAGGTCATGGCATGGTGCCGTAGGTTGGGGTTGCTCGAACCCATCAGTTGCAGGATGGGGTATAACGCATCGATTAACTCCGGACGGAAGGATTCGCCGAGTTGCTGGGCTTGGAGTGCCACGGCTTCAAGAGCTAATGCAGGTAGACGCCAGTCGGTTGGATTGGCGCTTGATAGGTCGGTAAGTAGGGGAAGGGAAATTGAGTATAGTTCCTCAACTATCGCGGAATGCGATGGTGAGGTGGTATCTATATCAAGCATGTCGTCAATCTCGAGCTGGCCTGGGGCGCTCTTCAAAAAGGAGAGTGTGAGCCAGAAGGGCGCCAAAAGACCCTCTCCTGATAAAACATATACCATCTTTAGCATTGAATGCACCAATGATAAGGAAGTATCCGTGCTGCTGAGTTTGGAAATCATAGAATGTAGCTCTGATAATGTCCTTTGCTGGCTGCGATGTTCCATGAGAACTGGCTGGAATGACGTCGACAAATTCCCACCATCTATAATACTGATCTCGGATCCTGTTGTAGAAGCATTTGGTAACGGCTGAGGAGCCGTTGATGTTGACTTAATGGCAGCAGAAACACTGTCCCTCAGGCTTGTTGCAAGCGTGTCATCCAAAATTTCCGAGCTGGGTTGTGTCTCTGATAAGACTTGGAAGGCTGTCGATATTTGTCGTATCGCTCGTTGCTTCGCAACATCATCGTTTGATTGCATCATTCTAGGTAGTGCGATGATCCAGGTATGCATGCTTGATTTGAGAATGTCCAAAACGAGAGCGGATGACATAGATAAATGTTTCAGGGCCATAAATGCATCATTCGTCGTATTTCGTTCGTCTGTTTCTGCAAGAACAACCACGGTTTCCACCATCATCGAAATGGAATCAGAGAGCGATTTTGGGCATTGTTCGATCACCATGAGACACAGCTCAAGCAAGGCATGACGAACGTCATCTCTATCATGCGTTCGCAGCCGGATGACATTTGCAAGCGCAAGTTTAATTTGGGATGATGTCGCATTGAGCCAGGAATCATCAAGAGCTATGGTATCCTTGCTTGTTTGCTTGCCGGCTTGCTCCTCTTGCGTCGCGGAGGCCGCAACCTCCGCATCATTCAGAACGCTCCTCAGGATTTCAGTGAGTGTCTCTAGGCAACAGCATAGGACTTGATATGACCGTCGCATTTGCGTGGTTGGACGCAGCGCTTTAGTCAATGCAGACACACTTCGTGGTAAGAGACTAGCAAGTACTACACGGTGGGTAATACGTGCGTTGAGCGAACGTAGAGCCGTTGCAGCCGACAGTTGGACTTTATCCGAGCTCCCATCCATGACACCTTCCAGCAAAACGTAGACTGTTTGATCAATGACTGTGGATGTGCCAATTTCGTTGAATATGGCTGCGGCAGCTGCTGGCCCAGCTAAAACCTGGCACAAGCTCCCTACACAGTCGAAAGCTGCAATAGATAGTTCTTCTGAGTCGGGTTTACGCTGAGTCTGATCCTGGTTTTGGCCGGGAGTGCCACCAGCCATTAAAGTGAGAAGAATGAGAAGCTGTTTACCCAGCTGGACGGAGAGCTTCTGACGCCATCCTTTTTCGATCAGAATTTGCAGACACCTCACTGCTAGTTCTAAGCAGCGAACAGAAACTCTCTGGGTCTCGTTGAATATGTGTGTAAGCGGGAAAAAAGCATATTCTGCAAGTTTTTCGTCCAAGCCGTATCTCCCGGAAATTTCGTTCAGCACAGAATGCACAGTTTCCAGAGCTTTAAGGACATCCTTAGAGCTGGCTAGATCAGCTCGAAACTTGAGGCCGACGGAGCTAAGCTCAACACAAGGTGGCCGCAGCTTGAGAAGGAATCAGCAAAAATCTGGCCAAGTTAATAGTGGTAATCGAAGAGATATGTTCAAACCTTTAGAAATGTCTGTTGCCGTGAGTTGTCCATTCTGTATCAATTCTATTTTACCATAACCAGAGCCAAGAACGGAGGCGGAAGGGGTCATTCAAGGCTTATTAAGCCGAACAGCTCGATAGCATAACGAATGAGGTCATATGTTAGAGTGGCTGTCATTCAAGTGTCTCCGAGTAGTATTGTTCCCCTTCGTCGTGGCATAAAAGTGATATCGGGGTCAACTTCAGGAGGATTGGAATATTTTGGAATATCACCATGACTAAGCGTTTACTAATATTGGCGGCGAAAGTTTTTGCCAAGACTCTGCCAAGAATCACCAAACCTTCTTGAGTCATCGTCCACTATTTTTAGTGTTGGTTGTGAACCTCATCGCATCACACTTTCCTCCCATTTTTAAAGAAGGCTGTTGAATATTCAGATTCCTGGCAAGTCATCGTTCTTTAATACCATCCATTAAAGGTTCCAAGTCCGCAACAAAATTTGAACCGCCGCAGCCAACGGAGTCGCACCCTGATATTCCCTTTAGCCTGCGATTTTAAGGGTAAATAAATAAACAGCCCATTGATTACTTGTAATCTTTTTATCAACTAATGAAAATTTCTTTCCAATAGCAAATCCATTCTGGTCCACGAGAAACTTCATTTCATTCAAGCGTCCTGCACTTGTCCAAATGGAGAAGCAATGTTTTTCCAACCTACCCAGCGAACTCGTCTTGGAGGTCGCCAAAAATCTTGATGCTGTAGGGCGTCTTGAACTTGCGCGGACAAACCGGACATTTTCCAACTTGCTGGCACCGAAGTTTATGCCTACAAGTGAAAGGATTCTACTTTTGCGTGAGCTGGAGATCTCCCCACAGTATGTGACTTAACAGACTTCATCTACTATCTAAGAGCACAAGTGACGACTCCATTGGAAGCTATATCTCAATCATTGGACGGCGACATTTGCACCAACACTGACGGTATGCTCTGTTTCAAGATACGGTCACCTCCTAGCCTGTTTTCGCTGTCTCAGGTTACAGCCGCCAAATAGATTCACGGACCGAGAGAGGTTATCCCAACGGAGTAGGCGCGATGCCTCACGTTTCTGTTATGAGTGCGGCGAGAAAGCCGTCTTCTCGCCTCTCCAAAAGGCAAAATTTGATGGATACGTTTACCATTTTTGCGGCTGCTGCCGCAAACTCCGTGCTGGATATTTTTGCTACATTTGTAAATGTTGCGTCGATTGTCTCCAACAGCCACCGTGGGATATCAGTGCGAGATTGAACGGGCCAAGGGACGAGAGGGAGTGCCCAGCAAACAAAAACCACTATCTTCACAACTACTGCCGGGAGGGGCCCGTCCCCCGATGATTGGAAGGAGGATATGGACCGGTTGTCCTCTGTCGAACAAAAGCCTGGATTCCTTGATGAGAGCTATTATCGAAATGCTGGTAACGTGGGACTGCGGATTTTCTTCCTAATATCTACTCCGCTCCCGGTTTTCAACATCGCCGAATTTCCACCACAATGGAAATAGTGTCCATGGCTCCCTCGAACCGCTTGCATTCGAGGTGGACGAAGAGATTAGGGGGTTAGACGATAAGACCTATGGGTTAAGGCCCCCGGAGTGCATTGCTGCCCTTTTTTGGGGAAACTTAGGATACTTTGGAAGATATTCCCATATTGGAGGGAGGGATAACTTCACATTCTAGTTTAACTTCAATGTCATAGCTTTCTGTTTGTGTTCTCCTACTTTTTCATTTGTCTTTGCTCAGCCCTACATGTAGGTGGGAAAAGAAAGAAAACTATCAGCAGGGAACTTATTAGGTCACAGAATCACAAACACCTACACCTCTACTGTGATTTCACTAGATCCAAAAGAGTATTAATATTTACAGAATTATCCATTTGTGAGATACATTGATCTAGCTGTGTGGGCAAATGTCACCATTAGCAATGAAAGTTGAATTTAGATTGAATGAAAACATAGTTATTGTTTTGGTCCTCATAGACTAGGACATTGTGTTGGATCAGAATAAGGGCAAGGTCTGCATTAAAAGGTTGAATTTGATTAGTTCAAGTTCCTATGAAAGATACCACTAATTTCATACCACTGGACCAAAAAACAATGGTTATTAGAGACCAGAGGCTCTAGGAGTTATTTTGACAGATCCCATCCCAAGAACATGTTCACCGAGTGACATACGGTTCCAGGCACTATCTGAGCAAGGCGGGTAAAATGGGACGGATTACTATTGCTTTATCGTATGGTGCAAATTTATCACTATGTGTCCGATCAGAAGTTGCCGGGGATTGTAGAAAAGCGGATAACTGCCCTCCTTTAACTACTAGTACCTCGTAGTCCATTGTCCCCTAATGATACCCAAGCAGGATATATTCCCGTTGGGGGGCCAGGCCCAGAGAGCTGAGATTTGTTCCCGAAGTATATTCATCATCCTTCTAGGGAGCATATGTCGTAAATGTTCAAAGATTAGCTGGATCCTCGCCGAACGAACAGTTAGCCTTTTCGCCACGTCAGACTAAATAGTTAAATATCGTAAATATCTTCCAGGTGCAGTATCATGTGTCCACAGGACTGGTTTCCATCCGGAACACCCGATATTAAATGGTCAATAGATTTTGCTCGTGGAAGAACACTATGTATTAGTTACTATTTATTGTTGATAACGAAGTAAATTTCTTGTTGGCGATAGGGGGCGCGCTGCAAGGGGCCATAAATTCTGACAGACGCCAGCCTATATACGAGTATGTCAACGAGCACTGGGCAAAAAGGGGACGTTGAGTTAAAGTTGTTCGTTCCATGGTTCGACACCTGCCAAGAAACTTTGGAAACGCGGGGGGTTTTGCACCATCCCCGATTCGTCCCCGCCCCGACAATGTTCCGTTCGAGCCCTAATCTCCCTCCGAGATACCTCCTTTATCAACCTAGAACGTCAGACCTTGACTTTCATCGCATCCAACGTGACGTGATAACTTGTTGATTGGATACATGCCGTCTGCAGCAAGAATATCAAATGGCCCCCCCAATCCTCAACGTCCCAATAGAAATCCTGCGCCTAATCCTTGCCTTGCTATCCTCCGTTGACCTTCGCGCAATATGCCTTACTAATAGAGACCTGCTCGTCCACGCTGAGCCACTACTCTACGCCGATATTCGGTGGACATGGTTAAATTCCCAGACACCTCCAATAATTCGCTTCTTGAGAAGCATCCTGCGCAGGCCACAGCTCGCCGGCTTTGTGAAAAGCCTAGTTCTCAACGGGGCCTTCTTCGAAAGAAACTCAAACGTATATAAAGCGTTTTGCCCAAGTCCGAAGTTGCCAGTTACCGAGGCTGATCTAGATTGGCTTGTTGAACGCATCAAACTGATTGACGTACCGTACGGTGACTCGTGGATACGGGAACTACGCGCTGGAAATCTCGATGCATTTGTCGCCCTCTTGTTATCTCAATTACCGCGCCTCAGATGTCTCCAGCTAGACGAAATCATCGTGAGGGAAAGCCGTTTTCTTAACATGATGTTCAGGACGGCTCTATGTGAGAGACCCGGGGCCTCTCACCTCTCTTCCTTCGAAGACCTCCAAGATGTGACTGCTGTGTATATCAGATTCGGTCTTGACACCAACAACTTCGGCGTCATTATGAAACCAGCAGATCTATTACCCCTCTTCTACTTGCCGTCGGTTAAGCATATCACAGCCTCAATCCATAACCCAGATATCTTCGCCTGGCCCGCGACACAGCGACCAAACCCCACTCAGCTCACGTCATTGAACTTGACCTTGATAAGGGAAGGACATCTTGGTCAAGTTCTCTCTGTCACCAAAGGACTGAAAAAGCTTCAATGGCATTGGTATTATCGCTCGGATTTGAAGAACCAATATGTCACAGATAAGATGGATTTTGATCGACTTGCGGCAGATCTTTCTCATGTTCGAGAAAATTTGATGGAGCTAACCATCACTGCCTCAACCGACATGGCAGAAGGATATATTGAACTTCCGCCCCTGCAGCTAAAAGGTCCTTTCATAGCTTTTAGACATCTCGATGCTCTAAAACGTTTGGAGCTACCGCTCCCGCTCTTGATGGGCTACTCGATAGCTGAACCGAGCATAACCTGTCTAGCGGAAGCTCTCCCCAAAAACATTGAATACCTCACAACTACAGACGATATGTGCTTTAATCCAGATTGGGATTGGCCGGATACCGATTGGTTAGAAGTCATTCGAACTTGGTTGGAAAATTGGAGGGACACTACACCCAATCTTCGAGAGTTTCACCTGTATTTGAAAATACTGGACTTCGATGGTTGGGGGCCAGGAATGAGACAGAATCTTAGGGATGTAGGTGCCAAAGCTGGGGTTCGAATTAAGATTACCAAGTTAGCGGGCGACATGTAACTGTGGTTGAATAATGACCATGGAATTTCTCTCTATCGTGTCTGGGAACTTGATTGGCGCATACCAATGACCAGCTACACACTCGCACACGTATAGGAGGAATGGAAAGGAACAAGGCAATATCGGCTCCAGTTTTTCCCAGCAAGGCATCATAATCGAACTAAAACGAAAAGCAGACTAAGTAAGCAGACTAAGTCCCCTCTGGCATTGAGCACAGTTGGATCTGATCTATATGAACAGGACCACCTGCAAGTTTCTTCAAGTCATAGTCTTCCTCATGAATCCCTCTGTCGACTACCCGAAGTTTTTCTTCTTTGACGAATCGCGTACAACCCCATCTATGCTATGAGTGTATTAGCTGGGCGTTAACCATGTATGATTGTTCTGCAGGATGTTGTGACTTACTTCGCTAGCTTCATCCTCCATACAAGGGTTTGTCCTTTCCCAGGGTCGGTCTCCAGCTTTCCTTACCCAGGTCGCGATCCTCGCATTTGTTTCGTTCAGTAGCCTGAGGTTAGGACCAGAAGAATAGTATAGATGAGCGGCCATAGGTTCTCCGCACTTGGCCTCGGTCCTGTGTCCCTCCTCCTTCGTGTCTTTGTATTCCGATACCCAGCTCATCTGGCAGAGCTCTAGAGTTTGGCGAACCGGGCTGGTTGTGGGCTGCTGGTAGCTGAAGGACAGCCGGCCCTTCATGGAGGAGGCAAGAATAATTTCTTTATCCCAAGCAAGTATTGTCATGGCGTTTGGCACGGCCCTGATGCCAATCTCGTATTGTTTTCTCTCTTCTTCCATCTCTTTAGTGGCATTCAATGCTATTCCCCAAAGTATTCCGTCTCCAATATCCTCGACGTCATCTTTGAATGTAAGGTGGCTTGTAAATAACCATGAACGTGGTCCATTACTGTCCTCAGGGGCTCCGAAACTAAGAGCAAAAGCTCGGTCTAGAGCAACCTTAAGGGGTCCTTGTGGCTCTTTCTTCGTCTTTATGTCGTACGCGAATACGTAGCTGAAAGTGACGAATATTGCGAAGACCAAGAGGCCGATATTTGGAACTGGCCTGAGAAGCATATTTGAGGACCTGGAATAAATTGAATAAAGCCCTGCAATAAAACCCGGTTAAATGTTTAGACCAAATTCCAATTTGTAGAAGAAGTGTACTATACTTACGAAAAGTCTATAGTTCTGCGGGAGAAGAATTTCTTTCTCCTTCTTCTTTTCTTTCCTTCGGTCCCAGGTTCCGTAATCATTAAGCCGCTTGTATATCAGTGAGCCAGCTATTACAATGGAGCGGACTGTAGAACCTTTATGGATGATTTAGCGGTAAGGGGCTGGAGCTCAGCACTCAGGGCAAATTTCTGATACTGGCCTTTGGCAAACTGATAGTACCAATTCCGGAATTAGAAAATCATTTTCTCCTGCCTTACATCTCAAAATGTGTGCAGGATGGCGCATCGTGGCGGCCGGAGTTGGGGGCCGACTGCACGGACGGCGTTGGGATCTAGATAGGGTCTTGGGGGGGAGGGTTAGGTTTGGGTTGCAGAAACGAAGCGGAATCCCACCATGAAGCGCATGCTGCAGCCCCATTAGTTCTTCGATGGGGGCGTTTATGTCTAATAATATAGAAGAGTTAGCCATCTTGATCTCGACTGCCCTAAATATGCGCCTGAAAACCGCCGGCGTCGACAAGCATTCTCTGAAACATCGAATTAGCACTGTTGTGTTGGGAAAGGATAGTGGAAATTGGAAGCATCAACGGGATATGGATACTATCCAGCCCTGAGATAGCCGGCATTCTTCTGATTGGTATACTTGTATTTTTGGATCATGTTCCTAG
The DNA here is from genome assembly GCA_032988985.1 of Emmonsiellopsis sp. PD_5. Lineage (NCBI taxonomy): Eukaryota > Fungi > Ascomycota > Eurotiomycetes > Onygenales > Ajellomycetaceae > Emmonsiellopsis > Emmonsiellopsis sp. PD_5. The sequence continues at coordinate 248,868 of JANTQI010000015.1, forward strand.
ACCTGCTGTGCCGCGGATTTTTAACCCTGCATTCATAAGGCCTTCTCAAGCATGTACCGGGAAGCGCGGATGGAGTTTCAAAGTGGCCTTGGGGGGCGTATAGACCAATGGAACCCATCTCGATCATAGCAGGGTCGTGCTATGAGATAACTACCTTCATGACAAGATTTTGAATGAATCCTCTGTTTTTACCGGTCAGATATTAAGCTAAATAAGGACTGACTTTTGTGATGAAGTAACTACTACTAGTTTAGCCGTGCATACTACTATAGTAAGTAGTATAACAGATCAGTTTACTTGGATATTTCCTCGACAATTTTCCAACATGCACATGTTTCCGACAATGATGGGTTGAAGCTATGTAACTAATCCAACCAAGACACGGGCTTTTCTGTGGGCTTTTCCCCCGTCTCCGGCCCCATTACACAGAGAGAACTACGACCGGGTTTGCAGATAAAACGCCGTACTTCGAAGTCAGAGATGCAGCCTTTACCGCACTTTACGGCATTTACCTTAGCCCCAACAATATGAGATCCCAGTAGCATCGTTTGGGGTGTGTGCGCATCTTCCCCAAGGCGTGTGATGGCTTCAAATATGCTATTTTGAGCCCTCAATTATTTAACAATGGAAGAAATGACGGGAGAAATCAAATGTGGGTATTATATATATATACCAATGCTTATCAAACCTGGAAGCGAGATATATGACCTCGTCGAGCATATTTGATACTAAAATTTTTGATCCGACATCACCTTTGATTCTAGTTTGTTTGCGCTGTCTCATTATGCAGCATTGGTTCTATATAATCCCCCTTTTGGGGCAGGCTACTGCTATGCCTGCGTCTACAAGCATATCAATTGAAACCCCCGAGCTAGTTGCAACGCCTGTTGCACATTTAGTACCAAGGAAAACCGGTGCTCCAGAAGATGATGGCTATGACCCCTCAGATCTTTCGTGGATCAATAAACTTGCAGCCATTGGGGACTCATACTCCTCTGGTATTGGCGCTGGTGACAGGCTTGGGACGATCCTCAACGCCTTGGATCCAAAAAGTGGTAAGTCGCTCGCTATTTGTTTTTGTTGGGAAAAGCTAGCAGCTAATATAGACATTGCTATTATCAGACTGGACATGCAGTCGTTATGATCATTCCTATCCGTACTTGATTAACCACGACGAAAGACTTGGGAATCCAAAAAAAAGGAAATTCCAATTCGAATCTTGCTCTGGGGCTAAAACAACAGATGTCCTTGAGAAACAAATTCCGGACATAGACTCGGGCCAGCAGGCAATTCTCCTGTCAATTGGTAAGTGAGCCCCTGTATAGACTCATTCTGACAAGCATCGTCTTATATGTTTTACTAGGGGGAAATGACGTTGAGCTGGTTAACATTCTGAACCAATGTATTTATCAATGGGCTGTTCTCACCGAAGAACAGGTAAAGATTGCCAAGGCTGCGGCACTCAAAGGTGGCTACGATTGGGCTGCTGGTTTTGAATTTGATCATCTCAGTCGTGGATGTCAGGGGCAGCTAGATTATGCTCAATCACTCATTGAAGGAGACGAATTTAGTCAAAATATAGACAAGGTTTTGACTGCTGCTAAAGCCAAGTTATCCAAGGAGTGAGTTGATATTTTCCACCATCTGCTGTCACATTGACTAATCTGGCGTCTTTTAGTGGCACGATTTACATGACTGGGTAGGATGAGAGCCTGAAACCAAACTCCTGAGATAACTTCTTACAAACCTATTAGATACGGCAAGTTCTTTGGTGAAGAACTATCTCCCGAGTGCAATGACGTATCCTGGTCTACATGGTTATACGTGAGTGAAAGGAATGGTTGCAGTTGTCTACCTGTCTATACTAACTCCCTCTTAGAAAGCAGTGAATCTTTTTCAACCTCAGGCGATGCTGACCGCGGACAACCGTCGGAGAATGAACGAGCTCGTTGATGCTGTCAACTCCAAGTTGGTGAGCAACGCCTCCTTTTCTCTCCTTTCTCTTGGAAATCGAACTTGACAGTAGATATCATCAACAGCAAGCAGCTGTCGAGCGGGCTGGGCCTTCGGTGAAATTCGTAAACTACGACAAATATATCGGTCAACTCGGGGGCCGGTACTGCGAGCCTGGTGTGGATGAGTCTACATCTGAAAGCAATACGAGGTCAGTTTTACGAAAACGAGATATGGCATATTTATGCATGCGAGGATTGCTGATATAGATATAGAATTGGTCTCATGTTTTACGAACTAAGCACTTTCGATTTTTCGGGCAGTTCTCCTTGGAAACGGTCCAACGGGGATCCACTAAATGGGACCTTTGAAGGCTCCCTCGATGTTCTTGCTCAAGTCACGCTTTTAGTTGACCCTAACGCTGACTTGGTTCACGAGAATTTAGTTGAGGGGAAGAGTACAGCAGGGGGGATATTTTCCGAGTTCTCATCGGAGATTAACAAGGCAGCACTGGATATACAGGTCCCAAATCTTTTACCAGATGGGTAAGCTACCTTATTAAAACAACCGTTATCAAAATGATGCAAGAAAAATGCTAACTTCACCAAAAATAAACATAGCTATGGCCGTGTATTCCATCCTCAAATTCTTCTGCATCAAATAATTACAAATCTGGTTATTTACAACATGGTAAACCACAACCAGAAAAGGAATGGAAAATCGGAAATTCCCGAAGTACTTTCCATCAGCGCATGCCCCTACGATCCCCCTTCCTCGACTATACCCGATCTGCCAACCTTACCACCACTAACAACCACTCCACCGGCAACTTTTCCAATAGAGAGTCCTAAAGGCAGCTCCTGTCTCAAGACAGCAACCAAGGAAGTCTGTACAGTTCCACGGGAACCATGTGCCACATCGGTAGGTATTAACGGACCTTGTGCCAAAACTATTTTCACCTATAATTTAACATGTTGCTCTGCAGTTATCATGCGAGAAATGGACAGCAACACCAACAGCTCCATCACTGGGTAAGGTGACTTGCTTTCCTGAAAATCGACGCCCAGTCGCCAAGTATGGTCCCATAAACCACCCTGAATTCGAAGGGGCTGCCGGCGCTGCGTGTGATGCTTTTAACGCCAAGGGTGAAAAATTCTGGGATAAATCGGAAGCACACTCCTGGGCCTGGGAAATAGTGGATAGGAAAACAACATATTGGTTCAACATTGGCTGGGAAGCAGGCTGCACTTTACCTAACAATGACAATCCACAAAGTCAACATATGATATATCCGCTGGGGAAGGATGGCCATATTTGCGAGGATATATTCATCAATGACATACTTCAGAGTTGTAAGTCGCCTTTGATGGAGCCATATTTCTCCATCTTACAACAGGTCTTACTAACTTAATTACCCCTTTAGGTGCAGACAAAGGTGGACGGGGCGGCCACATCAAAGCGGGCTGTTTAGTTTACGCATTTGAGCCTTGCGATACGGACGATTGCTTTAATACCGGAAAGGGGCCTCCGTCAATGGCTCCTGATGCAGCACCTAGAAATGGTTGACGAAGATTTCATGACATAAATAATTCCATGTTTAATACTACTAGTATATTCTCGTTTAAGCTTCCGTGCCTAATTTTCCAGCGTCCCAGGCGGCGGGGTACTTCAAGACCCATAGTTTCTATTAACCTCACGGAGTAGTTTCATTTAACAGATACCATCACCCATATGGCTATGAAGTTGTTCCAGGAACGGTCCAAACCGAGGGTCATTGTTGGTGTGGGTCCAATCAAAATACCGAGCGGTTCGGCCCGAGACCCACGCAAATAATCGGGCCGACCCGTCAAAAAGCCTTCGGAAAGTTTTATCGGCACGGGAAAGGCTGGGAAAATAATGGAAGTGTAATGAAATAATTACTTTATTTAACCTTTTTTCATGCATATGTTGAATGACTTTGCGGGCCTACGACGAAAATGTAGTATCATTATAGCTTTTCCGCAGGGAATACTATATCTTTGATTACGATGGGCGATGCTGCGCTGTTCGAAAATAATTGAGTAGGGGAATTTTAAAAAAGAAATCGATAGGAAAACTTAAATACGTTTTTGTTAACCAATTGCCCGTCAAATTTCCCATAGCTTTAAACCAGTTAAACTTTCCCAACCCATCTGGTAGTACCCATTACCAAGAACTAGAATACACCCACCGATGTAGAGGCACCCTCGAGTAGGCTATAACTATTATCCCAGAAGAAGGCAGTTAATGGCTCGGGATGAGCTGCAGCGTAAGCGTGAGTGAGGGAGTAGTAGACATGTAGAGTGTCAAGTGAAGATTGTTCTCGTCATTCTAGCAAAAAGGGACCTCTTTTTTTACTCTCTTGAAATGAATTTATTAGTTGGTTACGCATGCAGAGACTGGCTTCGCGTGGGATTTAATTCTAAGTTGGAACGGCTGATGAAGGGTAGATTTATTATAGGGATTTCACAGTGAACCAAATAGAAACAGTGATAATGCCTAAAATTGTTGTATACTGGCCTATGAGTTTCCATTGGGTTAGTTAACACATTGCACTTGTTCAGTCATCTAAGAATCAATGTTGAGCTTGATAGGCCCTAATACTATGCTTGGAGTTGACGCTGTTCGTCCACAACCATCAAGAACTAGTGTAAAGAAATACCACAGAACTAGATATTCCCTGCATGGAGGGTGATTGCAAGAAATACTAGGGGCTCCTGAGTGTAGCTTGAGTGAAGAAATAGCAACTTGAACTCAAAATCCCACCACACAGTAGATTGCAGGAAGGTACGGAAAATTCCGGAGAGTATGATGTGAGACTAGAGTGTGTATCAAGCAGCAAGAATGATTTAGTGGGAGAGAAAAGAGGGTTCACAAGAAATACCAGTATCAATAAAGTCTAGATTTCTTTCTAAGTTATTTAGTAATAAGAAGCCTGAAATATGGTAGTGTGAATTGGTATTAAAAACTCTTGACTCTTTCCCTGATCTGATATATCAGGTACCTTGCTTGGTTCACATAATATGAGTTAAACTGCACCCACAATGACTGTAGAATAGACGCATGAAATTATTCATTACCACGCCCCATGGCACGGCTGATGGGTCCTAGTTCCTCCTTCTTTGTTATTTGGAAGGGGTGAGGTCATAGGGGTGGGTATCTGGATTGGCTCACCAACAACTGCGATGTGAGAGTGATCGGCTTGCAAGGCAAGGCGGCCTGAAGGAGTGCTGGAGTCGGCGTGGTGGTTTGATGAGGAACGACGCGGCCTCTGTGGAGCCGGGCCTGGACATAATTATGATTGGTGCTAATGACTGGTATTTAGCGTGGATTGGCGTGCCCATGACATGAGGGGCTATGCCCCAAGGCGATAGCTTGACGAGGGGGAAAGAAGGCGGCTCAACAAGGCTCTGCCCCGACAAGCTGCCGCTTTGCCTGCGCAATCGCTCGTGGTGCCATAGCGATGAGAAACGGGCCATTTATTTCCCATAACTAAACAGAGTTGTTGCTCCGAAAATTTACGCCCTTCCCCACTAAATCGACCTCGACACACCTTTTGGACGAGGACTCGGAGCCATGGAAGCGCTGGGCGCGGTCGGTTTGGCTAGCAATGTGGTGCAGCTTCTCGACTTTGGAATCAGGCTGGTTGCGAAAACGAACGAGATTTACAGCTCGGCCCAAGGAGAGCAGGTTCGCAACATTGAGTTGGATGCCATCGCGCAGAACTTGGTCTCCTTGAACAGGCGGGTACAGAACCGATCGCGCAAAGTGTGTGCGTTCGCGATTACCGAGGATGAAAAGGCTTTGAAAAGTCTAACACAAGAGTGCAATCGGATCGGCGAAGAGTTGATAAATGCGTTACAGGCGGCGAGGGTACAAGGTGCCCACGGATATTGGAAGAGTGTGAGGCAGGCATTGAAAAGCACACTGGGTCGGGACAAGATAGAGGACCTATACGACCGTCTGAGGAGATACCGGGAGCAAATTGTTGTTGTTTTGCTTGTCATCACCAATGCTAAGCAGATCGCTCTGGACGAGGATGTGCAGGACATCAAATCTGGGATCCATAATTCCGAATCTCATGTCATCGACGAGACTCGCCAAACTCGTTTCCAAATCCTTGACGCGATTCGACACTCGAACTATAACGCTAACAAGAAGGAAGATGTGGCCACAGTCTCGGACTTGCTATCGCAAATGTCATTGCGTCTTTCAGATCAGAAGTACAAGGAGGACATTCTCGAAAGCCTATATTATCCAAATATGCAACACAGACGCGAGTTTATTTCGAATGCTCATAAGAAGACATTTAACTGGACGTTGGATGATGAAATTGGGTATGAAGCTCCATGGGATAACGTGAGGGACTGGCTTCGCAAGGGAGATGGTATATATTGGTTGAGCGGCAAGGCTGGCTCTGGAAAATCCACTCTGATGAAGTACATTGATCAGGATCAACGCACTTTGGAATATGTCCAAGAATGGGCATCCCCAGTGGATCTCATTTTTGCAAGCTTCTACTTCTGGAATCCTGGGACGTCAATGCAAAAATCCCAACTGGGATTGTTGCAGAGTTTGCTGCACAAGATTCTTTCCCAAAGGTCGGATCTAATCCCAAAAATCCTCCCTTCCCAAACACAGTTTTGCCGTTCGCACGGAAAGGCGAGCTTTTCTTGGACAATCTCGGATCTGGAGAAAGCCTTTCGACTGCTTTCAGAAACTTATCTCGAAACCAAATTCTGTTTCCTCATCGATGGCCTAGACGAGTTCGACGGTGACCACAAAACTCTGGTCGACTTACTTTTTGACATGACTCGCAACGGCAGCATCAAAATACTCGCTGCTAGTCGCCCCTGGGTGCTTTTTCAGGATGCCTTCCGGAAATGTCCGAAGCTGACCCTACAGGACCTAACCCGCAAGGATATCGAGGTGTTCGCCCATGATTCTCTATACAATCATCCGAGGTTTTCAAGGCTATTGTCTATCGAACCACAGCGTGCCCCCAAACTTGTGACTGAGATTGTAAACAAGGCCTCTGGCGTATTCCTTTGGGTTTATTTGGTAGTTAGGTCGCTCATGGAGGGATTGACTAATGCAGACCGAATGGTTGACCTTCAAAGACGGCTGCAGGAACTTCCGGTAGACCTCGAGCAATTCTTCCTCCATATGCTGACGAGCTTGGACCCATTTTACCTCAAACAGGCGTCGCAATTATTCAGACTGGCATTGGAGGCCCCCAGACCGCTGGAGGTGTTGACATTTTCCTACCTGGATGAATATGATCCGGATTTTGCACTCAAAAGCGAGATAAAGGAGATGTCGAAAGAGGAAGAAGCGATTCGTTGCGAAGAAATAGAGCGACGACTTAACAGCAGGTGTAAAGGGCTGATTGAGTCTCGCCGTCGGCCCAGTGGCGATGCTTACTCGAACTCGGAAGGTGCTGTTTCCGCGACAATTATGTACGAAGTTGACTTTTTGCATAGGACTGTGCGAGATTTTCTAGGGACACCAACGGTACAAGTACAGCTTGTTGCCCCAGACACATCTGAATTCGATGGCAACATGGCCCTTGCTAGGGCATATGTGGCCCGGATCAAGGGCCTTCGGAATACTCCCGACAAAGAATCCAATTTTTGGGGCCTATGGAGCCTCGTATTCGACATGATGTACCACATAGGTCGTGTTGGAGATGGCATTTCTACACAAATGCAGGCTGATCTCCTGGATGAGATGGACAGGGCGGCAGGTATATTCAGAACATCTGCCATTGTTAAAAGACGATGCCCAGGTGCAGCGCACTGGGTGAATACCGGCTACCGATTCGGGTTTGAGCCAGCGTGGAATAACGATTTCATTACGCTTTGTGTCCAGTATGATTTGGTGTCGTACATCAAGCAAAAGCCATCATTAGGAAGCCAAATGCGACGTTCCGGGAAGCCACTACTCGCATTTGCAATGACAGCCTTTCGAACCGATAAAGAAAGTGACCGCAATTCCTGGGAGAAATTCGACTACATGGCACCTAGAGTCAAAATGGTAAGATTCATGCTGGATAGAGGTGCAAACCCAAACGACATGGACGGGGATAAAACGGTATGGGTTCGGTGCCTAGTTTCCATGTACCAGATATGCATCAAACTCAAGACAGAATTCTCGTCAAACGCGAAGGCTTGGTTCGAAATAACGAAACTTCTCCTCTTGCACGGGGCTGATCCTCTGGTAACCTGCGGACTGTCTGTCCAGCCTGAAAAAATGGTGGGGTTGGGGACTTTGCGAACAGAAAAATCGTTTATGACAGGGCAATATACTGCCACGGATATAATTTATATTATCTTCGGGGGCGATTCGGGATTCGATATTGCCGAGCTCGAGGACTTGATGGAGCCTGAAAAGTCAGATCGGCGCATTGCTAGCGATTCGTATCTTCAGACACCCGGGAGTCATCAAGGGAATAATATCTCGCAAACTCGCTCGGCAGCATCATCCATTTCAAACACCGATGGGCGATTGGAGGCAACTTTATACCCCCCTCCAGTGTATGCGCCAATCCTATACGACCAGCCACCCAGCACTACCGGACATTTTCATCAACCCGCTGCACCGGTTACCACAACCTCTGCGGGTATCCAGAGTGTTCCCCCTCCAAAGGGAAAGAAACATTCGCGGCTCTCGAGCTTGTTCACAAAGATCAGACCAAAAGAGAAAACCCCCCCTCGTGCTGTTTCTAGCGTTACCCAGAAACGTGATTGGATTTGACGTTGTATGTTGGTAAGTTAACGTCATTTGAAGTCTCCGTTTGAGAGTTTGCCAGTCTTGTAACGGCATCCAACGGGACAAGTCAACAGATAGGGCTCGCACGCTGACTACTGGATAGGGGATGGTGTGGATGAATGGATGCTGCTTCGTCGACGAATTTTGCCATCTCTTCAAGGAATTGCAGTTGGTCTTGTGGAGTTCTCCCCAATAGATCAATTATTTTGTGCATATTGACTGCATTGGATCCCGGATTTCGATTCTTGGAAAAATGATGCTTTAGGATGAAGGTGTGGATTGAAAGGAGGGATGCACACTATAAATTACAACGCTAGTGGCTTACATAATTCTTACCTAATCGTTATTGACAAACACGACAAACAAATCCCTTAACGAGACCTCAATTCATCAAATGAATCCTTCCAGCTTCTAAGATGCTTGAAAAAATTCGGAGACCTGTCATCTCTAACCCCTATCTTCACCTCCAGGCTAAGTATAGATTCATGAGCTTCATGATACCTCTGAGGTTTCCATTTTGTATGGTCATCATAAATACTAACCGGATGCAAGCACGGATAGCCGGATCGCATTTGGGATTTTAGGAGGGCTGCGAAAAATGGCAGTCAAAACGCCCTGGGGAGCTCTAGTTGATTATCAATACGAAACATTGACTATTTGGTAAGGTTATCCTGCACCACAATACCTGATCAAGGTTGCTAACTTGTATTATGGGAACGGGGCCTTTCAGAGGAAGGGCAACTCCATATCCATCTCATGGGGGTAGGTAGATGACCTGTGCGTGCTTGTGGCCAAAGCATATCACATATCGGGACCTTCAAGGAAGGCATTTGTGGACTGCAGCGGAACTCTATGGAAAGGATTTTCCATGCTCTGAGATTGATGGTGTGTTTATTCAGTCGATATTCAGCCTGGCTGTTTCTTTGCTATCAGAACCTCATTGCATGGAGACTACTGAAAGGCGGACAAACCCTTGCCATCCCGAGGTCATAATCTCCATTACCCGTTTAGGGGATATTAAGGCGCGTTTAGAATGTTGGAATGAATGAGCTGTCTGTCATTCTTCCAATTTCCCTTCTAATTTGCATGGTTGATTTTCAAATGAAACGCGTCTTGGCTCTAAGGCGGTGGCGTGAGCATCATAGACTTCCGTGTCTGCGATACCTTGTATTTCTCAATTTATTCTATGATAATCTGGCGCTGTTTTGCCATTTCAGAGTCTGAGCAAGGGGCCGGCATTGCTTGTACCGTGGGAGACGGCCATTGATCTCGGGCGTTTAATACCACTTCCCCCTTTTATGATGGCTATACTCGCCCCTTTATTTCCGCCTGGTGCATTCAGATAACCCGGCCTGGCGATGGAGACCATTACTTCTGGGACTGCCCAACTCATTGATACTACATAGGCATCAATACAATGGATTGCTCCTATATCATGCATCCCCTACCCAGGTGCACGTGCCCAGGTGAGCTGCCCCTATCCCCCGCTGGGCTCCGCGGGGAAACTGACGGCCCGGGAGACTCGGCCACGCGTCCAGCTGCCCGATTGGCCGTGGTTGGGGCAGGTCCGGCATAGAGCTTCCTAATCTGGCCTCGTTGGGGCGCGTGGGCGGCGGAACAAGAGCAATTCCGCTCCGCCCCCCCCGTGACCCGCCGGAAAGGGGCTAGCGCGGCCGTTCCCCTTTTCTTTTCTTTCCCTTCTCCCCCTTCTCACTTCTTCTTCTTTCTCCTCACCTTCTCGTCCCATCTCAACCACCTTCGTTCCTCATCTTCGTCTGTCGTTTTCGTCCCAGCTCCATCAACAGCTCCATTCCTTTCCTCTCATCTACTCCTCATCGAGAGCCCACTCTCTGTTGCCAAAGTAACCATCTCCTCAGACGCGTCGCGTTTACATCTCTCCACGCGTCTCTTCAAAAAACGCCCATCATGAAGGCCGTCGCTATTCTCGCTGGCTTGTTCCTGACCGCCACAGCGGCTGTCTGTCAGGACCTGGGGCCGATTATGAGTCTGCCTCAATGCCCTGTAAGTAATCGTTTCATGGTTATCCGCCTGGTCCATGAGAAATTCACTGACCGACCCGTGCCGCAGAAATCTTGCGTCTTTGACACCATTGGCAAGGCTCCCCAATACGGGTGTGGCCCCCAAGACATCCGCTGCCTCTGCATGAGCAAGGGATACCAGGGCGAAATGGTCAAATGTGCTCAGAAGTGCTCCGCTGAGGAACGCGGTGCCTTGGAGTCCGCCGGTCGTAAGCTCTGCGCCGACGCAGGTACTGTGCCATTCCCTATCTCCTCATCCCCTTCGCCTGGCACAGATTCTAATCTGACTTCTCAGGGGCTCCCATTCCACCCTCTGCTGGGGACATTACTTTGACCATCCCAGCGCCCCAAATTCCCACTCCCAGTATTCCCCAGCTTCCTGGAATCCCAACTCCAAGCATCCCAAACATCCCATTTCCAAGCATCCCAAACATCCCCATGCCAAGCATCCCAAACATCCCCATGCCAAGCGTGCCAGGCATCCCCATGCCCGGAATCTCCCTTCCTCCAGTCCCTGGCGTCACCTTTCCTCCCATGCCTGGTGTTACCTTCCCTCCAGTTCCACTCCCTTCTCTCCAGGTTGAAACCTCCTCCATCCCCAGCGACTCCCTCACTATCCTCCCTATCGTCTCTTCGTCTTCTGTTAGCTCTAGCTCCCGTCACCCCATCGTGACCAGCTCCAGTTCTATGGCCTCTGCCATGCCATTCCCAACTTCCAGTGTTATTTCCGATCCATACCTTGGAGCAGGAAACATGCTGGCGCCCGTCCATGCTCAAGCGGTCGCCGTTGGCATTCTCGCCCTTGTCTTGTAGACATGGTCCTTGTCACAACAGCTAAGACATCTGTGCTTATGGTGGCTGTGGCTCATTGCCTATAACGAATCTCCTTGCTGTCTGTCTATCATGTCATGAATATTTGAAGCAAACTTCCCCTACTCACCTGCATGGGCTACCTCGAGTACTTTCTGTTCGATGTTTCTGTTCTTCCACTTCCAATGTACGATGTCTTCTTGTCGTCATCTAATTTGCCATTGTTCCCCCCCCATGTCCCAAATCCTGGCCAATTTTTCACGGGACGGATAAGATAATGGCCCCCCGTTTTGACGCAGCTTTAATCTTTTTTTTTCTCTTTCAACGACACCCCAAAGTCTAAAAACAAGACTCATGTAGACCTCCCAAGGTCGTTTATGTCAATGTATGATTAAACACCAGTACTCCGGTACAAAACAGTATAGCGCAGACACCAATATACATTATTTTACCCTGCGCAACCATGTTTCTCCCACTCCTCTATCATATCGTTTTCTTTTTATACTATTCGGTAGACGGTAGAGAACCCTAGTTATGGAACCATGAAACAGTACTCCTACTTCCCCGTCGCCGGAATAAATTGCAGGGGGTATCTAACTAGCTTACTATGATTGGTGCCCACGCTTCTGCAATGATCGGGAGCTAAAACAAGCTTTTCCCGAGACTTGTTTTAAGTTAGGGACTGGGACCCCGGGTGGGTTTGACGGCCCGCTTTACTTTCTTTTCACTTATATTAACTGACAAACTTAATGTTACAACCTCGGGAGACATAAACCCGATCGCGAAAACGTAACCGGCGACGGTTTTGGCTGTCTTGAATTTTGATGGCTATTCGTGGAATATAGTTGATTCGGTCGATGGGGGGTTTTGCCGTTAAGTACCAGGAGGAATAGCGGAGACGAGATGGATAGATAGATACCTGTTCTGAATGCATTATTGGCAGTAATTAACTACGTATGAAATGTAGTAATTCCAAGAGGGGATTTCTGAAACCGATGGTGATGTGAATCGTCCATAGATACGGATCGAGAGTCCAATTTTCTGGAGCTGAAATTAGCTACCACTCCTTCCACGATAAACATTTCAGCCCATGGGGCTAGTTGGCACACTGTTTTTTAGACATAATGGAATGGGTATAATTCGGTCGTTCATATGTTTCTTTAAGCAATGGCAGTGGTGAATGACATTCATCTTCGAATGGTAGGAGGAAACACCGCTCTTTTTATATCAGTGGGCACCCCCCCCAAGTCCATTGCCCACAGCGGCGAAATACATAGACTCAGGGGCAAAACTTCACTGGGTAGCAAGACCGATTAAAAAACCAATCCGTTCCGCGACCTCAATGCGACCATGGCATGGCACAGTCCCATAAAGCAGTGCAACCGGTTTCTCGCCTTTTCTCTTTTCCTCATGCACCCGCAACCAGCCTCTCTACTGCCACCAGCCCCTGGAACGGGATGCCACGCAGTACTATCATGGGTTAGGAAATGTATGGACTTCAACGACCTTGCCTAGGGGAAGAGTGACGAGCATTTTGACCAGGAACGAGATTGATGATTTTATACGGAGGGAAATAAGGAGAAAGGGGAGTGCACCATACGGTCCATACCCGGGTGGCGTCCAACATAATAATTAAGGGAACTGGGATTTGATACCGTTGATTTTCTAGCTTACCCCTGACATGATTTGCGGCAGGTGGGTTTATGATCTAGTTCTCCTATTTCACTTTCGGTGAGCTAAGCTACAGTTCAAGGTCTTGATTAGGAGCATTTGGAAGTGCATCTGGGGTGGTAGTATGTGGAAGCGCAGAGCTCATTAAATTATCCTTACATGAGGTTCGCATCACAGCCATAAAACAAGAAAGAATGAACACACTCTGCAGCTCTGGCCCTAGGATGTCAAGATCTTCTTCTAGAACCCTATATCTTTGGCCACCGTTAAGAATTACAGGCCCGATATCTGCATCAACAGATGGATTATATAGACGTTGACTGTCTGACACACATACCATAATCCCCCCTTTTGAAAAACTATTTGGGATAATAATATTTACCCGCCTCCAAGGCCTTCACCAACTTCTTATCAGGAGCAATATACTCCGACAACTCAGGCACCAGATCCTCAAGCAAAAGCGCCACCACCCCAGCAAACACCTCCCCACCCGCCTTATTCACATGCGTCTTATCCCCCTTCTTAAAATCATACGTAGTCGCATTCTTATTCCCAATATCCTCCAAATACGCCATCGACCGCTCATTCAGATCCCCCAGCAACGACCCCGTCTTCGCCGCCACCTTCTCCGTCATCTTCACCACATTCGCCAGATCCTCCTTGACCTGGCCGTCCCCATCAAACTTGCGCCTACTCAGCGGGGTGAGGAATATCGGCGTGCCCCCCGCAGCGCGCACCTCCCCATCCATCTCGACGAGATTCTCAATAAAGACATCCAGCCCTTTTTCTGTTTTCTGGTCGTTGTGGCCGAACTGGATGGTCACGTAGGGGGTATGGGAGTCTGCGTTTGCTTTGACGGCGTCGAGGACTTTGTCCCAGTAGCCGTCGGCGCGGAAGGAGGTGGTTGTCCGTCCCCTGGCGGCGTAGTTGGTGCCGGTGGCACCGTTGGTGAGGCTGGAGATGAAGGCGGGGCCCCAGCCGCCTTTTGGAGCGGTGGTTGAGTCGCCGGCGAGGATGAAGGCGGGCGGTTGGGCGGTGCAGGATGTAGCTGTGGCGGTTAGCCAGAGGAGGGCTTGGATGTATTTCGGCGGGAACATGATTTGGTTTGATTTTGATTTGATTTTTGGTATAGATGAGCTAGGGGGGAGGGTTGGGCGGGTAGGGTAGGGGTTTGGCGGAGGGTGAGGGCATGGCTTTTAAAGGGAGGGACCTTGCAGATAGTACTTATATAACTATCTCCATTCCTCCGGGTCGTCGAATTGAGGAGGCGGAATAATTTGGTGGATTGTCCGTATGTTCCTTCGAGACGTCGGGAGCGTCTAAGCCGAATCCCGGTCTTGCATCCCGTGTCGATCGCCCAGGGGCAGCGGAAATACGGAGGATGTCGTAGATCCAGCGGGGAAACTAGAGGGTTCCAATAATACTTCGTATGCGGAAGACTTTCTCTTCAGTGAAGGGAAATAGGCGCAATGTATCAAAAAAAGAATGGGCGGAATTGGCCGATGATATGTGTCTTACTACGTTTGTAGTAAGAAAGGTAGTAAGAAAGGAGGTTAGGCATAATGGATAGACAGCTCTTGCACCGCATCGTAGTCCATTTCAGCAGCCGCCCACTCGAAGACCATCTGAAGATTGGTAACCATGTATCATGAGATTTGCAGGTTGGGGCACTGTGAAGATTGCTATTGTTAGCCCTCGGTTCCTCGGTTTGATACTAGATCCCTGTTGTCATTGCTCAGCATCGACTATCTGTGCTGGACAAGGCACAGTGCCGAACCAATGGTTGACCAGTTTCAAGATGTTTGGCAAAGAAAATACGAAGTTAAAAGGTTTCAGGTATGGAGATATCAGGATGGATGTTTTTCCCACAGCCTCAAGATCCTCCTAGTTAGCGTGTTTCTAAATACGGTAGTTAACTATCAAAAAGATCATCGCCGGTAACGAGTTAATCTTGCCTAGCGGCCCGCGTCTGATGTTGTCATGGGGGGCAGTGAAGAGAACTTGAAGATGAAGATTCTCCTCTGGTTTCAGATGGCGAGATAATCCCTGGAAATAACGGGCTATGTACAAAAAAGTCTTCGAGGTCCCTAATCACACGAGGAGTACAAAAAGGGGCGATATACGAGTCCCGAAACTTGAAACTTGCAACATTAAGGCTATGCTGCTCCATTACTGAAGGGCGATCCTGAACATTAACTACCCACTGTCTTAATTTGCTCTTCAAATTGCATACACAACATCGTAAGTAGAAACAGCGCCACTTGCCTATCCATCTGCCTCTCAAACAATCAGGCCAATGACATCAGGCCTGGCAGCCGTAGACAGCAGTGATGTGTATCCTCCATCATTCATTCAAGTTCCAACCGACTCGCCAAAACCCTTCGTGCACACCACCAGCTCAGATGCAGCACAGAAGGCATTTATTGGCACTGGGAGTACCACTGATTAGTAGCTTTGCAGGTAGATCCGGACACACAGCAGGTAGCGCCGGTCCAGCCTTGGCCGCCGCACTGGGCCCATTTAGCAGCACACTGCATAGGGCGTGTTAGTGTCAAACTCCATGGCAATAAGGATATGCGAGAAATAGGGGGAACTTACGCCGCTGCCACCATCGCCGCCACCACCACCGCCACCGCCGCCGCCGCCAGATGAAGATCCAACAGTAATGGAGGCACTACCGCTGCTGTAGTAGCCCTCAACGGCAACGATCTGGTAGTAGTGATTCGAACCCAATTGCAAACCGGCATTAGCCCAGGCTTTGAAGTGCGCTCCAACGTTGACGCTTCCACCGACACGCTTCTGCTGGCGAACGGACCAGAATTGCTGGAAAGTTCGGATGCCATCAATGGAGGGCTGGTTGACACGGGTGCTGACGAGGATGTCGTATGTACCGCCATCAACGGTGACGGTACCCTTTTTAGTGGCACCGCTGGACGGATTAAAGCTGCCAAAGTTCTCAACGATGTAGTACTCGATGAGAGGGTTTCTGGTCCAGCCATAGATCGCAAGATAGCTGTTGCCGTTGGGGCTGTAGGTTCCGGAGTACTGGATCACCCTGTACGAGAAAGTCAGCTTATCCTGTGGGAAATGATGATGATATAGATCAACCATTATTATATCCCATATTACATACCTGTCAGTGGTTCCAGGGTTCCATCCCTTTCCACCAACGAAGTTTCCATCCCCGCTCCACCGGACACTGTATTGGCCACTAGCGCCATTGGTGTAGGTCACGGAATTCTCATGGTCAGTCCAGAAGGAGTAGAAGTAGCCTCCAGACTGGCCCTCGGAGCTGGGGGTTCGCTTGTTGAGGTCAAAAAGCTCTTCGCCAACGGGCTCAGCAGCAGGAGCCGCGATGACGCTGGCAATAGCAGAGAGGCCAACAAGAAGGGAGGATAAGAAGACCATCGTGATGATTGTAGGAGACTAAATCTGTCCTGACCTTAAAGCGACGTGAATCATCTCGTCTTTATATAGCTCTGAGCCCACGAGGTCAAGACGTTGAGATTGATCCGTAGTCGCCATACTTCTGGCAAAACTCGTCCACCCCTGCCTCATTCTCAACCCGCTGGAGAGGAGATTACAGTCCCCCTCCCTCCAGCGAGATCAGTTCCGAGGTTGCAGTTGCATTGAATTCATCGTGGAGGCTGAAGAGCAAACGGAAGAGAAGTTGCTATTTCCCCAGACATTTCCATCATGTGGGCGCTGGGCGAACGATCTCCTTGGCTAAATTCGAAGAATGAAGCTAAAGTTTTGAAGGCCTGGACCGTGAAAGTTGCGGAGGAGTGAAACTAAATATTGGGGGGTTGTTTTATTTCCGGCTGTTCATTGCTTGGCTCAGTGTCTAACTTACTGCATGATCCGCATCCTAGTCAAATCCTCTGTTCTGCCCGCGGGGGACACACAGGAGCGGATTTAGGATAATAAACACAATGGTGAACTTGAACCCAAATATTAGCCTGGTCAGAAGATACCTTAAACCGGAGGCAGCATTGATTCAAGAGTTCCAGAGAAGTTGATTGGTCTCAGTCCTTCAACAGCAACTGACACTGTTAATCCTTGTCAGTATTAAGGTTATTTATATTAACCTCACTAGTGCAAATCATGACATCTGGATCCCTTTCTCCTTGTTGCTTTTATCCTGAATAGCACAGCATAACTGAACTAATTCCAACGCCACGTTTTCTTCAAGTACTAGCCTCTTTCCCTTGAATGCCTTGAGAGTAATTTGTGGCTGTAAAATGTGACGATTGTAGTCCACATGCGCACTCCTAGAGCGCCCCAGGCCGGGAAAGAGTCCTGCAATGCCTAAATTGAACCTTTCTCCCTGGCAAATTCGGGACTATATCCCACGAACCCGCCGGTGGTGGAAGCTCAAATACGGGGCCCCGCGTTAAAGTCAGCATCCAGTGGCGTACTTTGGGCAGGGAAAATTCGTAGATTTATCCTCGATTGTGGATGGGTGACATTGGGAATGCGGGCAATGGACAGACAGGGTTTGGCCATAATACAGCAATGAACTGCGTCTCGAACTTGATTCAGGATTTATCCATGTTGCAAAATCTCGAAGTTTCCAGAGAACAGAGCCCTGCAAACCTATAGCGAGGGTCTGGCTGGATTTGGAATCCAACGCAAGATATCGAGGGAGATTAGGCTCTTTTAACCGATTCATCACACTAGGTAAATTCACTTATTGGAGACAATGCCCCGCTTCTGTTCATATAGCAGAGTTGATCAAATCAGCCTGCCTCCAGCGGTACTCCGAGCCGTGCGCAAATGGGGTATTTGTGCAGTGTTAAAATGTTAGTTCAACACCGGGATTTAAGCTGAAATAACTTTTGACACCGGTTGATCCCTGAACGCCTTCGAAGCTGATAATCCTGCACGGGTTAAATAATGGTGTAGCAGTCTTGTTGCTGGCCTGCATTGAGGCGGAACCTGCACTGTTTGACAAAACTTCTGGAGCCGAACTCTATAGCCGGACACTCAACAATCCAGATCTTGCAGTCATCATTGTGAAGCTTTGGTCGGAGGGAGAGATACCTACAAGTAGCCAGGTTAACTTGAAGCTATACTGAAGTCAAGAAGCGTTAATTCCTCATACCTTCATTCTTTCGTGAAGGCAGAAACGTGCCACAAGGTAAAATCCAGGGATCGACTGCAAGAGACAATCTAAAAACCAGTAAAATGCTAGTAATATGAATAATTTCCAGCTTTGAATCATAGAATTTTCAAGACGCCCTCGATAAATGATCAAAAACTTGAAAAGGGGCTTGGAACCTTGGAAGGGAATCGCGATATCACGTGATCCCATTAACCGACGCGTCTTCCACGCGCGAGATTGGCCTTGACCGCAGCTGTTGCCTGCCGCAGTCTCAACTTCAGCTAGACAAGACAACAACTCCACGCCCACGCCTGCGCCAGATAAATACTGCGTCAAGCCCGTCTCTCTTTCTCTTCTCTCTCTTCCAACTACATTTGTTTTGAGGAATTGGTTGTTTCTGGGAGAAAACCACTCCATCGTGCGGAACATATATGCACCCTTTTCTCCGCTTCTCTCACCGTTCACGCCCACTCTACGCTGCGCCGCAGACCTTTTTAGCCCATTGCCGATACCCCGCTGGAGTAGCCGCTGCTGGAGCTCCTCGCGCAAAGCGCCCGCTATCGAGTCGTGACAACTGCGGTGTTTATTGGTTGGGACGAAGCAGAGGATTATCAACGATCAATTGCGGGGATTATATCAACATGGCGGGGAAAGGCGGCGCAAAGCAGGCTACATTGGGGTACGTTCGAAATCCACAGTTGAGTATTGGGTGCGTGATGGGAGTGATGGTTGCGTGCGGTTTGCATTGTTTGTGGCATTATAGATAATTTTGCGACAATTGACGGGGTCATCTATGTGGTTGTTCTTGTTTCTGGATTCTATTTAAATGTCCATTTTTCTAACCTACGGTCTTCGCCTATCGTTTTTACAGGAAGTTTTTTGGTGCCAACGCTTCAGCCCCTGCGCCTAAGAAGCAGTCCACATTAGCGTTTTCGTCTAGATCAAGAGATAAAAAGGCGGAGGGGGAGACCACAGCGGCGGCTAACGATGATGAGATAAGCACTGAAGAGCAGGACGTGGATATGGAAGATGCTGAGGAATCCAAGATTACCACTGCTGCAAAGGACAAGACTCCTGCTTCGTCAGCGAGAAAGGAGGAATCAGATGCTGATAGTGCTGCTGAAAAGGCGGAGAGCGACAGTGCCTCCCCTATGCCAAAGAAATTGAAGCGAGAGAAAAGCCCGGCCCAGGAAGAAAGCGAGGAATCTGACGTTCAACCTGTCTCGAAAAGGCGGAAGCGTTCCGCTGCAGATAAGAAAAAGGCATTTCCCAAAAAATCCGCAGCAGCGGATAAAAAGCCAGCCGCAACCAAGGCCCAGAAGACGAGATCCCCAAAGAAGGTCAAAGAGGAGCCTATTACTGTAGAGAAGGAGGAGTCCCCATCAGCTGAACAGGAAGAAGCCATTTCTGAGAATGATGACGATGAGCTTGATGAGAAGCCGCAGGTTGCGAAGAAGAAGAGGGAGACAGTCCAGCAGGCGTTGAAGGGGAGCGGAAAAGACCCTTACCCTGATTGGAAGGCCGGAGACCCTGTTCCTTATGCTGCGCTCTGCACGACCTTCTCTCTCATTGAGATGACGACAAAACGGCTGATTATATTGGCTCACTGTTCTCTATTCCTCCGCCAAGTTCTCCGGCTGACCCCGAACGACCTCCTTCCAACAATCCAGCTGATGATCAATAAGCTGGCTGCCGACTATGCCGGAATTGAACTTGGAATTGGAGAGTCATTGATCATGAAAGCTATCGGCGAGTCCACTGGCCGTAGCCTGGCAGTCATCAAATCTGACCAGCAAGAAATTGGTGATCTCGGGCTTGTAGCGGCGAAGAGTCGTGGGAATCAACCCACCATGTTCAAACCCAAACCGTTGACCATTAGGGGTGTCCATGAAGGCCTTCTTACAATCGCTAAGACACAAGGCCACGGATCCCAGGACAAAAAGATATCCGGTATCAAGAAGCTGTTGTCATCTGCTGATGCCGGGGTAAAAATTGACATCACACACAACAAAGGTGGCCCAAGTGAAGCCAAATTCATCATTCGGTTTCTTGAGGGTAAACTACGACTTGGCCTTGCTGAGAAGACTGTTCTCGTTGCACTGGCCCATGCGATGGTGGCGCATGAGGTGGAGGTTGAGGGAGGAAAAGCCCCCAGCACTGACCAATTGGCCAAAGGTGAAGCCGTGCTTAAAACCGTGTATAGGTAGGTACTTATCTTCTGATATGATTTTCTCGGGCTATCCATTGACATTATCCATTCAGTGAACTGCCCTCGTACGAAGTCATCATCCCAGCTATGCTCGAGCACGGAATCTTCAACCTGAAAGATAACTGCAAACTGCAGCCAGGCGTGCCCCTGAAGCCCATGTTGGCTAAGCCTACAAAGTCGATTACTGAGGTTCTCGACCGCTTCGAGGGTAAAAATTTTACCTGCGAGTACAAATACGATGGGGAGAGAGCCCAAATACACTATGTGGCTCGTGAGGCGATACCAGAATACTCCACCACAGCCGGGACTCTGCAGAAGGATGGCGAAGGCATATGCGCGATCTTTTCACGCAATTCCGAAGACCTGTCGAAGAAGTACCCGGATATCCTTGGCAAATTGGAGACCTGGGTAAAGACAGGCACGAAAAGCTTCGTGCTGGATTGCGAGACTGTTGCATGGGACTTGGTAAATAAGAAGGTTCTTCCCTTCCAGCAGCTTATGACACGAAAGAAAAAGGATGTAAAGGCAGAAGATGTAAAGGTTAAAGTGTGTGTATTTGCGTTTGACCTGCTCTTCTTGAATGGGGAGGTAAGTAACTGCCATTCTTCAGTCATTCTCATGAATATCAAAGTACTTTAATACTAATATTTCATGACCATATAGCCTACCGTCAAAAAGACCCTCCGGGAACGACGAGAGCTATTACACGAAGCGTTCGTTCCGGTTGAGGGCGAGTTCGCCTTTGCCCAGTCCGGTGACACGAATGACCTCGATGAGATACAGAACCTGCTTGATGAAAGTGTAAAAGCATCTTGCGAAGGCCTGATGGTGAAGATGCTAGACACCGAAGAAAGTGGATACGAACCCAGCAAACGAAGCCGAAATTGGCTAAAGGTACGTTCTATCCCGCCCCTATCATAAATCCGCCCTACGTTTGTATGAATCATCTAACGTAAAACCATCGCACAGGTCAAAAAAGACTACCTCGCCGGCATCGGTGACTCCCTCGACCTCGTCGTCCTCGGCGCCTATCACGGCCGCGGCAAACGCACGTCGGTCTACGGTGCCTTCCTCCTTGCCGCCTACAACCCCTCAACCCAAAACTACGAAACAATCTGTAACATCGGCACGGGCTTCTCGGAAGCTCTTCTCGAAGAGCTACACAAAACGCTCTCGCCGCTCGTCATCGACCGCCCCAAACCATTTTACGACCACTCCTCCGTACCCAAGGACCAGCCAGACGTCTGGTTCGAGCCTAAATATGTCTGGGAAGTGAAAGCGGCAGATCTGACGCTGAGTCCGCGATATAAGGCCGCTGCGGCTGAGGTTGTGGGCGTTAATGGGGCGGCGGGGAAAGGCATTTCGCTGCGGTTTCCGAGATATATTAAGGGGCGGGAGGATAAGAAGCCAGACCAGGCGACGACGACGCGGGCGGTGGCGGAGATGTATCGGAAGCAGGAGAGTGTGGCAAAGGCTTCTGCGGGGAAGGGAGGGGTGGATGATGATTTTGAATATTGATTTTTGTTCCCCCGGTCCCCTTTACTTTTTAGGGCCTTCTTTTTATACTAGGGCATGATGGGTTAAGTCAAGGAGTTGCTTATTCTTGAAACTTGGTTCGCGCAGTGCCTCAAGGTAATCAATCAATGGCCTGGTATGATGGTATCGTCTATGATAGGACTCTGTATATCTCTGCTACATAATGTATGTCCATCCGATTGATTGATGAATGCCTGATTTACTTCGCTCGGTTCCTCCCTCTCACTCGGATAAGAAAACTTCATCCAGTAGACATGCTATTGGCCAAACAAAAAGAACATTGACGAAAAAAGCCATTTAATGAAGACGATAGGATTGAAAAGAATAATAAGTCTAATAGGTAGGTAGCTAAGTAAAATGAATATCATCCATAAAAATATAAATAAGGCCAGCAACACCCAGCAAAAGAGCATAAAGGCGAACACCTAAAAGCAAACAAACCCGCAAAAACGACCAATAGAAAAAAAAAAAAAAAAAATCCATTTTATTTATAATTCTTTTACTTCTCTTTCTCCTCCCTTTTTCTTTCTCTTTTCCCCTTCCTACCCCC